>JAPMUY010002044.1:0-19452 GCA_026901105.3 Galaxias olidus | reverse complement strand
GGGTTTGACAACAGAGTACTAAAGTGCTAGTGGCGTAGAAGAGAAAAGACAAAACCATATCAAGACATCTAAATATGTAAACAACATAGTAGTAGTACTCATTATTTATCATGTCAGTGCAATCAGTTAGTTATTTCACATTGCTTTGGTAAATAATAGCCTAACACAAAGTTTAGTCACAGGATGTCTCCCAGTCCTGTACATTTAAAGAAAGTGCATAGAAAAAGCTAGCTATCAGAAATGTTCAGTACACAACTTAACATTCAGGTCCAAATTCAGAGGTGTCTCAGCCCAGAGCTACTGAGGCCTGCAACATCACGTTTTCAATCCAATAAATGTCCAACCCTTCTAGAGGGCAATTGGTCTGTGTACAGTTTGAATTTGAAGTTTCAATTGGACAGTTTTGCTTCTGTCATAAAACAAATAATACACTTGGACCACACTTCATAAAGGGGACAGTTTCACATGTTATACTGATTAAACATGCTTAACAAGACAACAATTCACATGTTCTTATAGCAATAAAATATGACATTGCAATATTCAACTAAATTAAACTTAAAGCTATTATTTTCCTCTCTGAAAATACTTGTACTCCCTGCTAGTAACGGTTGTTCTGTTTCAAACGTTCTTTCTTTATATTTTCAGGCAACAAGTAGTTAAATGTGTTCTCCATGTAGGCTACAGAAATACATATTTAAGGAACATTGAAGTTTGTCAAACACACTGTTCTAATGAGGTCACATTGGGGTCACATCCATTTGAAGCTAATAACGTTAATTCAAACCAAAACAAAGTTGTCTTAAAAATCCTGATTGGACAGGTTTAAAAAAAAAAAAAAAAAGTAGGCAGATATGAGTTAAAGTTACACAAAAATACACAGAAAACACATTCAATCCATGACAAACTAATTAACTTGCACTCCACCGTGCTGAGTTTGAAAGACGCTATAGTAACCATGTGCCAATTGAGGTTTGTTTGTCATTCCATTACATTCATTTAGCAGACGCTTTTATCCAAAGGAACTTACAAAAATTGTGCATACGTAAAGATGTAGATTTTAAACATCAGGATACAAAACAGAACCATCAGAAAGCAACTACAAACAATTTTAACACAACACACAAATAAGTGCATCCCTGACCTAATCACCTAGATTAGAACTAAGCAAGTGCTATACAAAACCATCACAAACAATTTCTGAGTGCAATCAATTTCTTAGTATATCAAGTAGAAGTGCTAGCTAGACGCAACATCACATTTAGAACAGAAGTGCAGTCGAGACAACGGAGTCTTCAAGTTTAAGCAGAAAGTGTACAAAGATAATGCTGTCCTAATGTTCGTGGGGAGGTCATTCCACCACTGAGGGCCAAGGACAGAGAAAAGTCGTGAACGAGGTTCCAGGCTGTCCCTTCCGCGGAGTGAGGGGGCAACAAGGTGATATCCATTGGCAGAGTGCAGTGGTCGGGACGGGGTGTAGGGTCTGAGCATCGACTGTAGGTAGGAGGGTGCAGTTCCGATCCTCGCCCGATAGGCTAGGACAAGTGACTTGAATTTGATGCATGCTGCTACCGGCAGCCAGTGCAGTGTGTGAAGTAGAGGAGTAGTGTGAGTGAACTTCGGGAGGTTGAAGACCAGACGAGCGGCTGCGTTCTGGATGAGCTGAAGGGGTTTGATAGCGCACAGTCGACCCAGCCAAGGGGGAGTTGCAGTAGTCGAAGCGAGAGATGACGAGGGCCTGGGCTATGACCTGTGCAGCCTTTCTTGTCAGGAAGGGATGATGTTGTAGAGAAGGGATGCTGTTGTAGAGAAGGAATCTGCAGGAACGCGTTACTGCCGCAACGTTAGCTGAGAAGGACAGTGCATTACCAGTGCAATGCATCTTTAGTAGAAAACACTCCATCTGGCCTGCAAAGCCTACAACTTGATTAAAGTCTGTGAAACTATACTTCAGTTGTTTCATATATGTTTCCTGAATCTGTTTGGATTTGACGTGCTTCTTCGTACCCAGGGATGGCTTGTTCTGTGAAGTGATGGAAAATGTGTTTGATATCACCATGTGTGTTTCAGAGAGAAATTATAAGTGACATGACAATGACAGGCTAAGAAACAAACATACCTTCTTGATGATGACACTTTCTCCTTATGAGGAAAGCAGCTGGGACCACTAGGACTAAGAGGCATAAAGCCCCCAGTAGTCCATACCATCCCCTCCTCTGTAGTTCTGGTGCAGGTGGAACCAAGTCTATACCAAGAAAATGACATTACATTACATTGCATAGTAGACTCATTACATTAGATTACATCAACTCATTACATTAGATTACATATAATCATTACATTAGATGACATCGCCTCAAGAGCACATACAATCTACATAGTGCTGACTTGGTCTGGTGGCCATCAGTACAACACTTGGCAGCTACCAATGTCACAGTCTGTGGCAGTGTCTAATTTACCTTCAAAATCGTTCTCCGTGTTTGGGCCTTGGGCAGGTGGGCTCAGATCTACCGACATAAACAAACTCAAGTTGTAGCAAACAGAATGAGGCAGGGAAGCACAGCTTGTCACGCTAAACTTACTGTATCTCAGCCTTGTTGGTTTAGTTTTTTATAACGTGTGTTGGACTACATTTCTTTACAAAATTATTAAAGGATCTTAACTCGAGAAGCTTAGCTCGTTGATGGTGAGTGTGACTAGCAGTTTAATTGACCACTGTCACTTACCTGTCACGTTCAGAATGGTGAATTGATCATCTTCCTCGTCTCCAACGACAACAATACAGTGGTATGTTCCAGAATCCTGAGTGGTGAGGTTTGAAAGATGAAACCTCAAGGTTCCATTTTGAAGGGCTTCTCTCTCCCATCTCACCCTTCCCCTGTACTGTTCATCCTGATGCTCTGGGTATTTTATATATTTGTTGTTAACACAAAAAGTCCTTTCTGGTTTAGGTTTGACACAGGCGCAGTGGAAGGTCACTGATTCTGGAGAGATGTGGTTTGGGACAGTTATCAGCCACTCCAGTGTCACAGCGCCCCCTGTCTCCCCCTGGTGGACGGGTTCGGGAACACTGATAGAAAATGACGCTGAAAGAAAGGGATTCATAAAACAAACATAATTTACAAATCAAATCTTTTGTTTTAACACACAGTCATGTAGAAAGTTAGATTATACAGATAATCTCAACAGAAGATGCACATAGCAGTTAACTTTCCATTTCATGCACATTAATAATAATAATATTTTTCAAACAAATAAATAAAAATAAACGTACCGACGGTTAATTTGAGGTGAAACAGAAAATACCAATAAATGATGCACGAAACACCAAATGCCATCTCATCATCATTATTCATGTATCCCTACAAAGAGATAGAGAGTCAATAAATAACACAATCAAATAACACTATGAGTCCATATTTCTGTTCTCTTAACAGAAGCAACATACAAAAGCGTGACTGATTTATTTAAGCTGCTGCCGGTGTTCTGAAATTCTGAGCCTCCCCTCAGGTTGGACTACGTTCGCAAACTGCGCATGCGGAGCGGTCATTGCTCCTTGTCAAAATGGGCTACCAGGGCTTTAATGTGTTAAAAATTAGGCATTTACTTAAAAACACAGGGTAGCGCTTTCTGAGCAGTAATTTCTCCCTGTCTAAATGGGCTTCTTCATACTAGTGTTAAGATTTAACCATTTAGTTACATGTATTATATGCTGTGTATTAGACCACTTAATTACATATATTACGTGCTGTGTATTAAAAGGACAATCCTACACATTATAATCTCAGAAACACGAGAAGCACGCAGTGAACTAGTTGTGTAAAAAAAAAAAAATTGTATCATCTTATTTTAAGAAGTCAGTGGACTCAACAAGTCCATCCCCTGACGCGGGTGTAAATAGTAGGCAGGACAAATCGCAGCCGTAGAATTCTGTGTTCGGTTAACCTGTGCGACTTGCCTGTCCTCTGAAAAGGCGTTCCCATTAACCATTTCGACCCTGGGTCAGTTAAATATTTCAGATTTTACTTTCAAATCAGGATGGGGGGAATCCACTCATGGATCCATTCTAATCGGAAGATTCTACAAATACAGCTTATTAGTGTTATATTTCATGCTTGTGCTTTAGTTTGATTTTAACTGGCATGTTGACTTTTGCCGTGAGCGTTGAGTCGGTTATGGGATATGATATGTTCTTACTGTGCAAATCAAGTTATTTGGATAAGTGCATAAAGATTTTTGTGTTGTGTTGAAAGAAGTCTAGGTGCTGTGCCATCTAGTGGTTTCAAAAAAATTTTTTCTAGAATTTACGGATCAACATCTAGGTGGTATAAAGTAGCTACACGCAAAACAATTCGATAGTTTAAGTGTAATTAAAATACCAGTTAATTTCCCCACAACATCTATTCATTGTATTGATCATTTACAAATAATAAAGCTTTAACAAATAACGACAAAAGCAGAGAGGAAAAAAAACACAGCCAGGAGAAGTTTTAAATCCTATTTTAAAAGATGATAGAGTCTGTGGTCGCCTATTGAACGGAGCTTGGTTTTGAGGTAAAGACTACTTATAAAATAGAAATTTGTCTTTTACCTTTTTATTATTGGAGTGGGCTCCATGGTTTCGAGTAGAGGACCGTGTACAATAGGCTTTACACAGACACAGGGGAAATAAGGTGGCATTATGAGAAGACGGACACACTGAAGAAAAAAAGGAAGTAAAATATGTATTTTCATGTTCAAAAATTGCTAAGGTCAGCGTTTCTTTCCGAAATCCAATACAATAATTCCCTCTTTTCCCACAGTAACGTTTCTCACATTCTCAACCTTTCTCTTCCTCTCTCTGCTTCTGTGGGAGGGTCTGTGGGATAGGATTATTTCTTTGAGGTATGAGGGGGCGTTGCCATAGGAGCATTGGAATGTTAGGATAGGATTCTGGTTGATGTCTTCCTCAAGTACTCCTCCACTTGTTGGCCAGTGAACCCTCTCACATCTGTCACCACGTCAACACACCCAGGAGGGATCTGATTGGCTGCTGCAGGTCGGGAGGTTATCCAGAGGAGAGCAGAGGGGAGCAGATTCCCCTCGATGAGGTTTGTCAACAGAACGTCCACTGATGATGTCCGTGCGACATCAGACACGATCTCGTTGTGTTGGAAATCCAGTGGGAGTGTGTTTTCATCCAGACCGTCCAGGATGAAGAGGATCCTGGAGTTAGTGTAGACCATGGATTCTGATGTGTCCCGCAGTGCGGGGTAGAACTTAGTCAACAGACTGTGGAAGCTGTGCTGCCCTTTCATCAGACTGAGCTCTTGAAAGCGGAAGTAAAAAGACCAAATCAATATCTTGGTTTTGCCAGTACCAGCGACGCCCATGGGTCATGACAGTTCTGGCCAAGTGACAAGGCAGAAAAGTCTTTGAGAAAATGAAGGTTTTGGATGGTTGTGGTTTTGGTTCATGTTTCTCCTTGCAGCGCATTTCCGTTTTCTCTGTTCACACCGTCTCCTGACGTAATGTTCATATCAGTGAAAATATTGTTCAGTAGCGTGCGTCCGTTAGTACAGTCCATGTGAATGTGTTCGTGCTTTTCTCATAGGGAAATACGAAGATTCACTTTCACTCTCCCTCATTTAAAAAAGAAGTTTAAATATGTTTGCATAAATAATACAATTAATGTGTTTATATGACGAAAACGTTCGTTTTAGAAAGTAAATGTCTTACACGATTGATTGTCCCATTGTCTGGTGCTGCAATCACTGCAAATAGAAGCATCTTTTTTTTTTTTTTACAACATACATACTTAAAGTTCTCAGTACCGAAATCTCTCAAATTGTGTTGTTACTCTCAGCATCTAAAGTATGATCTAAGTTTACCTTTCAGAGATAGTATTGGACCTGACTGCCCTCTGACGGTTATTGAAGGGTACACAGTGAGAGTCTACACCGTCGACTACACTACAGGACACTTTGTAGTCAGTTGCTGTCCCCTGGTGGGAAACATGAAGAACAACAGGAGAGTATTACCCGCCAAACTATTACTACAGATTTGAGGGTCAACAGCGTTCTATTGGAATGATCTATTGAATCAAGCAGTAGATACTGTTGTACATTTTATAAATGGGGGGTGGGGGTAGAAAGTATAACTTTAAGAAATCATGTGCTACAAAAAAAAGATTATTATTATGAGTTACATCTAGTTAGCTACCTTTGTTCATTTTTTCCACCACTGAAGTTAACAAGTAACCGCATGGAATTATTTCTCCGTAAAGACACACAGCTGGGGCAAATGCTGGGGAGGGATATCGCCCGCCGGAGTTGACTCACAGCAAACCCTTTGAGCAGCGGGAGACCCTGGTCTCAGCTCATCTTACTGGAGAAGCAGAGGAGGCACACAGACAAAAACACACATCGCATCCGTTTAAGCCGAGGGGGAAAACAATGCATTCGCCACCATGCAAAAGAGAGGCTGTGGGAGCTTTCACGTCAAATAAACTTCAAAACCAAGTTAAAGTTGTATATATATTTACAAAAAAACTGAACTGAAACAGTTCAGCAATAGGATGAGTTTGGCCGCCTGTGGAATCCGACATCAAATCATGTTTAAGTGTGTAGTCAGAGGAGGCACACAGACAAAACGCTAGAAAGTAAGCTATCAATTTTAAGAATGCACTGTATCCATATGAGCTCTGCCGAATCATCATGAAATTTTCAACCTCCTGGGTATTTTATTTTTGTGTCCAGTATGTGTAGTGCTTCTGTGTTGTGTTTAATTGACAACCCAACCCAACACTTTTTTTCTGGCTGATACAGAAAACAAAAACCAATAAATAGCACCTTTTATTTTCAGCCACTAATCCACCTCCTTTTCTTTGTAGACGTATAACATGAAGAAGTGACGGGTGAAGACGGTTTATATAGACATAGCAGTTGAAATAGTTAAGGGTGAAGGGTTAGGGTTATACAGACAGAGCAGTTTAAATAGTTAAGGGTGAACGGTTAGGGTTTATATAGACAGAGCAGGGTACAGAGTTAAGGGTGAAGGGTTAGGGTTTATACAGACAGAGCAGTTTAAATAGTTAAGGGTGAAGGGCTAGGGTTCATATAGACAGAGCAGTTTAAGTAGTTAAGGGAAGGGTATATATAGACAGAGCAGTTTAAATAGTTAAGGGTGAAGGGTTAGGGTTTATTTAGGCAGAGCAGGGTATAGTGGCAGACTATACATACAGCCCTCTTGCTGCTGTTTTTTTCAAGTTATTCGAATGACATACCGTTTCTCTTTGTCCTTTATCACTAGAATAAAGTTTGATTATTTTTGTAGGTTCCTTTTCTTCGTCAGCCGAGCGTGCTGGAACCTCAACACCCCATTCTTTGGTAAGTCTGTAAATTCGACCAAGTATGAGGCGCTTTGGTCGCTTTGCACCCGCTTTGGTCGCTCATAGCCTTTAGGGCTTAGTGTCAGTAAGGAGATTGGAGATTGTTAAAGACAGACTCCATGCTGTCTTTCCACGAGATGGAATTTCTCTCCACAGTCCTGGATTCACCCGTGACTCGCAGCAGAATGCAGAGGTGCAGAGGACCAGTAGGATTTAGAAAAACACACACACACATACACACACACTCTACAACAGCATGCTATAGCACGCCACTAAGACCAAACCAAACAGGGTGCTTAGGGAAAGTTAGTACATGACACCCACACATTTCACCTGAGAAAATAACAGCAAGCTACTACACGTCACACTGTGAGGATCCTCTGAGGGTTATCTGGGGTGTGGGTGTGTCTGTGTGCTCATGGCAGGGTAATCAGGGTAACGGGGAGCACCTGGGCTGCCATGGGTATAAAAGTACTCACCTTCTACACCTTCTCTCTCCCTCTTTCGATCTGGCTTCATGCTTTTGTGGTCTACCTTTACACCCTGCAACACCCCCACACTCACCACACTACGCACTGATGACACTAAACACCCTGACTGTGTGTGAGTAAGTGGAAGAGGCAAGTATTGGTGAATAAAAACATTTGTTACATCTTTAATGTGCGTCTCCATATTTGTTATGGCCCTGAGAGCCAGGTTTTAACAACACCCTGGTACACCATAAAACCTGAAGACCACCTGAAAAACAACACCCTGAGACACCATAAAACCTGAAGACCTGAAAACCTGTTATGTGAATTGTTACGGCATCTCAGGATCTCAACAAATATGATGAAATGTTTGATAAGTGGATTTATTTTCCCTGTCTCAAATGGGGGTGTTGTGAGGTGTTAAAGTGTAAGTAGACCAGAACTGCCACAGCAAGCGGCCAGGTCAAGAGAGAGAGTGAGGTTGTGGTGTCTGGGACGAGGGAGATTTTATGACCCCTGGCAGCCCAGGAGCTCCTCATTATCCTGAATACCAATGACATGCTTATCTCTCTGCTGAGCTCAGTCCACACACACACACACACACACACACACACACACACACACACTTACACACACACACACACACACACACACACACACACACACACACACGTCCACAAACACAGACACATTTACACACACACACACACGTACACAAACACACGCACACACACACTCACACATACATACACACACACATGATAGAGTCATATGGTCATATAAATAGTAAATTATGTGGATTTATATCATGTACATAGAAACTATTCAATACAATATTACTATTTTCAGGCATAAACTGGGATTGAGATTTCTGTTAGGTTCAAGAATTGAAGATCATGAAAGCTTTGAAAATGAAAAGTAGATGGCATATGCCATTTTATTTTCAAAGACTTAATCTTCTGTACCACGCTGTGTAGTGGACAACATTCAAATGCAATACGCAAACCAGCGCTACAAGTCTATTGCATTCACATTTACGCTCTCTTGGGGTCAACATGAACATGTATATGCAAACTGTCAGTCCTCTCATCAAGGCGGGACTTAAATCCCTGTCTCCCTCTTTATGTCTCTCCTTACACCCACCTCCCTCCCTTTCTCCCCCCCTCCCTCTCTCCCTGTATTGATGGAGGATTAATGGAGGAAGGGAGAAGAAGAGGATGAGGAGAAACCAAGGAGGGGTGAATTCTGAAGTATAAACTGGTCTTTCTGTTCCCGTCTCTCCTAACCTGTGGAGCATGTCTGCCCTCTAGAGGTAGAACACTGGAAGTACAACAGCAGGTTATTACAGTGTAAGAAACGCATAAGTAAAATAATCTCATTATGTTGCTAATGCTTTATGTTATGAAATAATTAACAAAAAAAGGACACTCACATTTAAATAAAACAAAATATTATATCTTTTGTTTCACATTCATCTCTTTACAAATGTTTTGGCAGAAATAACAAAGTGCTAGTGGCATAAAATAGAAATCATATCAATCCAACATGTGATCTACATGATATAGAATCATATCAATCCAACATGAGATCTACATGATATAGAATCATATCAATCCAACATGTGATCTACATGATATGGAATCAGAACGATTAAACAAAAGTTTATATAGAATCCATTACACTGATAGGGTAACATGACACAAAATCAATTTGACTGACAGAAGGATATTATTATTTACAAAGCTAACGTCATAGAGCTAAGATATAGTGCATTTTATATCGCCAACAAGGCCTTGAGACAGTTAAGACAATACAACTGGCAATTAAAAAAAATTCAATGTCCAACCCTTCTAGTGGGCAATGCTGGTTTGGACACTTCAGAATAGTATTAAATACACAATACATTGGATTACATACATTCATATAAAACAAATAATACATTTGGAACACACGTCACAGAAGCACTGTTCTACCACCTAAGAAAACTAGTTCACACAGCACATCACACAATTCATGGTGAAATTAACAAACCATGTAATATTTTCACTAAATTCAACCAAATTTCTACCTGTTATTTCTCATTTTAGAAAACACCAACTCCCTGCTACAGCAGTAAGGACTGCTCTGCTTCAAAACTTTAAAAAAAAGTAGTTCAATGTGTTCTTTATGTACAAATATAAACATTTGGGAAATAGATATTGATATTTAGTGATCATCGTACAGTGTCTGATAGGAGGATAAGCCAATTGGAAAATAGTCACAGACATGTGGCACTCCTTGTAGAAAATCACACTAGCCCCCCAAAGATGTGAAATAATGACACTAATTAAATAAGAAATGACTAACTAATTAAGTCAATCACTTGTGCTGCAATGAGTGCCAGACATTGGAATTGTCTCATGGTTTATTTACCAGCACAACTGTCAAACTATCAAGGCAATACAAGTGTATCTTCTGCAAAGATGGTGAGTGGGACCCGCCAAGCATACAACCTGATTAATGTTGGTGTCGCTCTACAATGATCATTTCTTATTGTTCCTGAATCTGTTTGACGTGCTTCCTCGTATTCAGCTATGGCTTTTTCTGTGAAGAGATGGAAAAAGTGTTTATCATGAAAATGTGTGTTTCACAGAAAAACTATAAAATTATCATGTGACAATGAAAGGCTGAGAAACAAACATACCTTCTTGATGATGACACTTTCTCCTTATAAGGTAAGCAGCAGTGACCACTAGCAGCACATAGAGGCATACAGCCCCCAGACGAACGTGCCATTCACTCCATAGTTTAAGTTCTGGTGAAGATGGGACCAAATATATAAAAATAGAATGAAATGATTACATAGACATATTGCATTACAGATTACATGGACTCAAGAATGAATACAATCATCCACCAAGCACTGAATTGCTCTGGTGGTCATCAACAGTTCAGTACAGCTTCCAATGTCACTGTTTGTCAGGGTGCCTTTACCTTGAAAATGGTTCTCCTTGTTTGGTCCTTGTGGAGGTGGGCCCAGATCTATAGAAATAAACAAACAAACTCAAGAAGCTGCAAACAGTAGCAAATGTTTGTTGGACTATCTGCATTTCTTCTTTGGGAAATGATGAATGTATCTTAACTTAAGAAGCGTCTGCGAGGGTAGCAGTTTGTATTTTTTGCATCACTAACCTGTCACATTCAGAAATGTGATTCCATCATCCTCCTCGTCTCCAACGACAACAATACAGTGGTATGTTCCAGAATCCTGAGAGGTGAGGTCTGAAAGATGAAACCTCAGGGTTCCATTTTGAAGGGCTTCTCTCTCCCATCTCACCCTTCCCCTGTACTGTTCATCCTGATGCTCTCGGTATTTTATATATTTGTCGTTAACACAAAAAGTCTTTACTGGTTTAGGTTTGACACAGGCGCAGTGGAAGGCCACTGATTCTGGAGAGATGTAGTTTGGGGCAGTTATCAGCCACTCCAGTGTCACAGCGCCCCCTGTCTCCCCCTGGTGGATGGACTGGGAAACACTGAGAGAAAATGATGCTGAAAGAAAGCGATTAAAAAGTCTAAAAACAAGGGCAGAGGCAATAATCTTTTGCTTTACCAGATAGTATGTATGTATTTACATTGATAGGTTACAGTCTCAACAGAAGAAGTATGCAGCAGCTTACCTTAAAAATAAAATAAAAAAAGACACTTACCTACAGTTAATTTCAGGTTTAACAGAAAACACCAACAGATGATGAATGAAATACAAAATGCCATTTTATCATTATTCATGCGAAACCCTACAAAAAAAAGTCAAGAAAGAACAGCATTGCATTATTATTAAAGATTATATAATTCCCTCAAACTATCAAAAAATATTGATGGCAACATTCTTATGGTTATTTCGCAAATATGATTGTGACATTCACAGAATGCCAGATACTAAGAGTGGGAATAATTTTCAATAACTCAGTTTTGTGCCACATACCTGTAAATACCACAGAACTGTAAATACTGTTGTAAATACCACAGAACTGTAATACTGCTGTAAATATCACAGAACTGTAAATACTGCTGTAAATACTGCTGTAAAATAAAACTATGTGCAAAAGTATAGCTTAACTTTCATGATCTGTTTGATAATCAGTCATTTATTCATGTTTATGAATGGTTTATGAATAACGTTTCTAACTTATGGGCCAAACACAAACAGTATTTCCTGCACATTGAAAAAACAGGGTAAAAAAACATTGGACCTACTTACTGAATAAATAAGAACCATGATGTTGCATACTGTAAACGCTTAAGATTAACACCTCCCATTCTCATTCCCATTCCCAAGACAATATTTCTGTGTTGCGTCTGTGGCTGCGTTTCAATAGTCAACATGCCCTCGTTGACTTCCCCTCAGCACTTGCCCTCGGGGGAATCCCTGCTGCCATCTTAAGTGTCGTTCAATTGGAGTGAAAATCTGAAGTGAACTTGGTGAGATCGACCCCCAGAGGGCTGAGGGAGTGAACAACCCCAGAGGTGAACACTATCCATAATGCATTGCAGTTTTGACTGTGTTTTGCTGTTTTGAACGATAAACCCATAGCAATAGGCCTAATAGTTAGCATAATTGTGACAGATCACAAACAGAAACCAAGAAACCAACAGAAACCAAGAAACAAACGGAAACCAAGAAATCAACAGAAACCAAGTGCTAATTGCGTATTGCAAGTGACTGCAGAAGACGCCTTCGCCTCATTGACATTAGTCTGCACGTATTTTTGGTGATTTGTAAAAAAAGCATCATAGCTAAGCCTACAATTGCCGGTCTATCAATGACAGTTTGGGCTGAGAGTGTGTTCCATTTAAATACCCTGCCCACTTTCCCTCTCTTCTCCAAGAGGCCTATGTGTGACCTATGCTGTTGCCAAGTAGAAATGTCACGAGAACCAATACTGTGGTACCAAGTCGATGCCCAAACTCAAATATGTGACGGGTACTGGGGCTGCAATTAAAAATGTAAGTGATCAAACACCAACAGAAAGGCGTCGCTTGTTAGTTTGGGGGCCGCTGCGTAACCCATTTGTTTTAGCTAAATTCTCCAAGGCTAAAATAAAACAACCACTGAGTAACCATAATGTGTTTGGTCCCATCCGTAATGTGTTTGACTCCCCTGCTGTATTGGGGTGGAAGCTAACCCGAACTCAAATCAGACGCAAACAAGTACAATCAGTCATCAGTACAGTCAGTATATTTCAAGACATGGCAAACTTTTCCTGTTAGTAAGTGGTCGCTTGCATCCCGATGCGGCAGGGGAACATTTGGCTCTCCTTGTGATCTCGCTTGGACATGCTACAAATGTGCGCATATGTTGTGTATTTTTATAATTATAAATAGGCCGATTTATTATTACCATATCTTTTTTCATTTCCTCGCCGTGTACTGCAATTGAAATGATGTGCCATTATTAAAAGTTAATTGTTTGTAATTAAACACAGTATTATTTGTTTCACATGAAGGCTACATGCTTCTGTTTTGTCATGTTAGTAGTTGTTTCTTTTTTATTTATAGCTTGAAGGCTACATACTACTGTTGTTTGTTTTTGTAATGTTTTTTTACAGAAGAGTGTATGCTGAAGTACAAGGGATTTCCTGTTTTGTTTTTTACCGTGGTATCAAATTGGGTATTGAAAATGGTGAAATCTCACTGGTATTGGTAAACACAACACTTTTCTGGTCTTGTGACATCCCTTTTGCAAAATAATATCATACCAAGGGCTGAGGGGAAGTGAATGAGGGGAAGTGGAACTGCAAATGAAATTCAGCCGCTGTCTATGTTTCTTAGTCACACAATGCTCGTCGGAAGAAAATCTGTCCTCTAAGCACCAACAAGATACAAATGCATGAATCCTTGTAAATAATAATTTCAATGAATCCTTATAAATAATAATTTGATGAATCCTCCATTCTTGGTTTAACTCACTGGCATTACTGCATTGTTGTCTATAGTTATTTTCTGGCCGTTTTGTTGAATGATTATGCAAAAGTTTTTTTTGCGTTTCCTTGTTAAGCCATTGGTTATTTTAGTTTGAATTTATGATTGAATCGTTCCTTTTTTACAGGAAGCTGTTTTACTGAACAAACAAAAACACAAAAAGCCTTATCAACAAAAATGTATAAAATGCTTTCAGTTTCTTCATGGGTAGGGGAGACCAGGGTTGGTCGTCTCAAGTTGGTGGTCACAACTTAAGTCATGGTTTAAACTCAAATACAAAGGGCCTCGATGAGTATTTTAGAGAATGTCATGCTATCCATTATAAAACGTGTTTGGTGTCTCCAGCTTCAAAAACTAAAACAATTAAATTATTTATTTACTGTAAACCCCAATTATATGTACCCCACACATTAGGACAACCAAACCCACACAACTTGCTGTAAAAAGAGGTTATTACAACCAAACCCACACAACTTGCTGTTAAAAGAGGTTATTACAACCAAACCCACACAACTTGCTGTTAAAATAACTTTTACCAATGAAAGGGATACCTATTTCAAACCAAGACCTTAAGCTTCCCACTAATGCAGGAATGACTGCTGTCCGATGTGTTGATGAGCAGTTCATGAGTAAAAAGTGAGACGACCATCCCCAGCCTTAGTGAAAAGTCATCATATAACAGAAGCACTGTGAAGATTGTCTTTGTGTTGTTATAACTGTAAATAGGAATATCCACCAGCTGAATATACTGTTCATAATGTGTCAGTCTCTAAATCTCTAAAAGTCAACAGTAAAACAGGATTAAAAACTTACCAAACTGAATTAATGTGTGGTATTATATTGTCCAAACTCCATAGCAAAAAAGGATGCACCCCTACAAAACACTTTGTTTGGAGGTGAAATATTAACTCTTAAAGACAGCAAACTCCCACCTTTCAGCTACGCCAGAGCCCCTTAGTGCTAGTGCATATTGGAGCAGGATTCCAAAATAAAATGGAACCGTGTGATTGGTTTGTTCACTGAACTGTAACAGGAAGTGATGCCAGTCTCTTGTGCTTCCTCCTTTTGAAAACCCTTTTTCAGGAGCTCAGTGAAGAGGAAGCACGGTGGTTCAGAAGTGGTGCCATCATCAGACAGCACGTGGTTCAGTGGTTAGCACTGATGTCTCACAGCAAGAAGCTCCTGGGTTGGAACCCCGGCCGATCCAGGTCATTTCTGCGTGGAGTTTGCATGAACGTGTTTGTATGGGTTTCCGCCGGGTGCTCTGGTTTTCTCCCACCACCATAAAAATATGTTCAGGGCTAATCCTCCTGTCAGTGTCCTGACCAGGCACTGGCATAGAACTGGAGTATTTTCATTTCCCCCATGCTCAGTTGGACTTACCTGGTTAAACAACGGTAAAAAAAAATATATATACAATACTGTGCAAAGGTTTTAAGCAGGTGTGAAGTCTTTAAAGTTAGGGAAAAAAAAAAAATATATATATATATACAAATTTCAATGTTAATTGTTTATTTTTTATCAATTCATAAAATACAAAGTGAGGGCAAAGCAAATCTATATCAAATCAACAATTGGTGTGACCACCCTTCGCCTTCAAAACAGCATCCCGTGCCTAAAACGTGTGCACAGAACTGTATGTGTATATATATATATATATACATATATATATATATATATATATATATATATATATATATAATATAAAGACAGCCTGTTAAACAGTCAGTCAGCTGGTTATACAGTCAGTCAGCTGGTTAGACAGTCAGTCCGCTGGTTATACAGTCAGACAGCTGGTTAGACAGTCAGACAGCTGGTTAGTCAGACAGCTGGTTAGCCAGTCAGTCCGCTGGTAAAACAGTCAGACAGCTGGAAAAACAGTCAGACAGCTGGTTAGCCAGTCAGTCCGCTGGTAAAACAGTCAGACAGCTGGAAAAACAGTCAGTCAGCTGGTTAGACAGTCAGTCCGTCGGCTGATTAGACAGTCAGTCAGCTGGTTAAACAGTCAGTCAGCTGGTTAAACAGTCAGCTGGTAAAACAGTCAGACAGCTGGTAATACAGTCAGTCAGCTGGTTAGACAGTCAGTCAGTCAGCCAGCTGGTTAGACAGTCAGACGGCTGGTAAAACAGGCAGTCATCTGGTTACAGTCAGTCAGCTGGTTAAACAGTCAGACAGCTGGTAATGCAGTCAGTCAGCTGGTTAGACAGTCAGTCAGTCAGCTGACTAGACAGTCAGACAGCTGGTAAAACAGTCAGTCATCTGGTTACAGTCAGTCAGCTGGTTAAACAGTCAGACAGCTGGTAATGCAGTCAGTCAGCTGGTTAGACAGTCAGTCAGTCAGCTGGTTAAAAAGCCAGACAGCTGGTTAGACAGTCAGACAGTCAGCCAGCTGGTTAGACAGTCAGTCAGTCAGTCAGTTGGTTATACCGTCAGTCAGCTGGTTAAACAGTTGGTCAGTCAGCTGGTTAGACAGTCAGACAGCTGGTTAGACAGTCAGTCAGCTGGTTAGACAGTCAGCCAGCTGGTTAGACAGTGAGTCAGTCAGTCAGTCAGTTGGTTATGCCGTCAGTCAACTTGTTAGACAGTCAGTCAGCTGGTTAGACAGTCAGTCAGCTGGTTATACAGTCAGCCACTCAGTCAGTTATATCATCAGTCAGCTGGTTAGACAGTCAGTCAATCAGTCTGCTGGTTAGACAGTCAGACAGCTGGTTAAACAGTCAGTAAGCTGGTTAAACAGTCAGACAGCTAGTTAGACAGTCAGACAGCTAGTTAGACAGTCAGACAGCTGGTTATACAGTCAGTCAGTCAGTCAGCTAGTTAAACAGTCAGTCAGCTGGTTAGACAGTCAGTCAGCTGGTTAGACAGTCAGTCAGTCAGCTGGTTAGACAGTCACACAGCTAGTTATACAGTCAGTCAGATGGTTATCCAGTCAGTCAGCTGGTTAGTCAGTAAGCTGATTATACAGTCAGTCAGCTGGTTATACAGTCAGTCAGCTGGTTACAGTCAGTAAGCTGATTATACAGTCAGTCAGCTGGTTTGACATTATTTACAAAAGCTACAGTCAGAGATAACATGCAGAAACTATGTATTATACAAACTACTATACAAAAACTATTTAACAGAAGGATATTATTATTTACAAAAGCTAACAAAGAGCTAACACATAGTTTGTATTTTACGTAGCCAACAAGGAATTGAGACAGTTAAGACAATACAACTGGCAATAAAAATCAATAAAATAAGTTTAGTTTTTCAGCAGTATTACCAGCGCAATGCATATTTTGTAGAAAACAATCCGTCTGGACAGCAAAGCCTACAACCTGATTAAAGTCTGTGAGACTTCAGTTGTTTCAAATGTTTCATGAATCTGTTTGGGTTTGATCTGCTTCATCATACCCCGGGAATGGCTTGTTCTGTGAAGAGATGAAACATGTTTGATATCACCATGTGTGTTCCACAGAGAAATTATAAGTGACATGACAAGCAAAGGCCAGGAAACAAACGTTAAAATATAAATACAAAAATACTTGTACTCCCTACTACAGCAGTAAAGGCTGTTCTGTATCAAACACTTTCTTAATTTTATCAGACAACAAGTAGTTAAAATGTGTTGTTCATGTACTTCAATAAATAAGAAATAAATATTAAGGACATTTATTATTATTATTATTATTATTATTATTATTATTATTATTATTAATAATAATTATAATTATAATAATAATAATTATTATTTAACATTGAAGTCTGTCAAACACACTGATCTAATGCAGTCACATCGTGGAGTCCATTTGAAGCTAAAAACGTTAATTCAAACCAAAACAAAGTTGCCTTTAGAATACTGATTGGAGATGGACTATTTGCCTACTTGTTTTGAACCTGAGTTTAAAAACCTGCGCAAAAAACATTAAATCTATGAAAAACTAAATAATTTTAGCTCCAGTGTGATGAGTCTGCCTGCAATTTACCTAGGGATGCATGCCTTGCTCTGTGAAGAGATGAAAAATGTGTTTGATATCACCATGTGTGTTCCACAGAGAAATTATAAGTGACATGACAAGCAAAGGCCAGGAAACAAAAGTACCTTTTTGATGAAGCTTTCTACTCATGAGGCAAGCGACAGTGACTAGGACAAAGATGCATAAAGCCCCTAGTAGAGGTAATCTATACGGTCCCATCCTCTGTAGTTTAAGGTCTGGTGCAGGTGGGACCAAATCTATACCAAGAAAATTACATCATTACATTAGATTACATAGACTCATTACATTAGATTACATAGTAGACTCATTACATTAGATTACATAGTAGACTCATTACATTAGATTGCAGACTCATTACATTAGATTATGTAGTAGACTCATTACATTACATAAACTCAAGAGTACATACAATCATCTACATAGTACTGAATTGCTCTATTGGCCATTAGTACTTGTCCGCTTCCAATGCCACTGTTTGTGGGAGCGTTTAATTTACCTTCAAAATTGTTCTCCTCGTTTGGTCCTTTTGGAGGCGGTCTCAGATCTTCAGACATAAACAAACTCAAGTTGTAGCAAACAGAATGTGGCAGGGAAGCACAGCTTGTCACACTAAAATTACTTTCTCAGCCTTGTTGACTTAGTTTTTTATAACGTGTGTTGGACTACATTTCTTTACAAAATTATTAAAGGATCTTAAACTGAGAAGCTTAGATGCTTTGATGGTGAGTGTGACCAGCAGTTTAATTGAACATTGTCACTAACCTGTCACGTTCAGAATGCTGAATTGATCATCTTCCTCGTCTCCAACGGCAACAATACAGTGGTATGTTCCAGAATCCTGAGTGGTGAGGTCTGAAAGATGAAACCTCAGGGTTCCATTTTGAAGGGCTTCTCTCTCCCATCTCACTCTTCCCCTGTACTGTTCATCCTGAAGCTCTGGGTATTTTATATATTTGTCGTTAATAAAAAAAGTCTTTGTTGGTTTAGGCTTGACACAGTAGCAGCGGAAGGTCACTGATTCTGGAGAGATGTGGGTTGGGGCAGTTAACATCCACTCCAGTGTCACAGCGCCCCCTGTCACCCCCTGGTGGACTGGCTGGATAACACTGAGAGAAAATGATGCTGAAAGAAAGGGATACAACTTATATAGAGAACATTTCACTGAAAGAAAAGAGAGAATTATAATATTATAAAGCGGCTGTTACATTTTGTACCCTCCCCCCTCCCCTAAAATAAAAAAACTTACTGCAGGCAAAATGCAGGCAGAAGCAATGGATGATGAGGAAAACTAATCCTAAACATGGCATTTTTATCCTGAAAAAGAAAGAGAGAGAGAAAAAAAGTCAAATAAGACTGGCATTGCATTCATATTAACACTGATTAATTTCCACCAAACTATCGAAGACGTGGCGGCGTTAGTCAGGTTTATAGCTTACTCATATCGACTGTTAGGTCAGACAACAACAAATTGCAACAGTTGGGCGCCGTCTCGAGCGGCTGTGTCAAAGGACTGGACTCTTCAGTGCACACCCAACTGTACTCGGCCCACCTACATAACTACAAATTATAATTCCGTGCTGCTAAATCCTACTACTACGGAAACATAATCTCTGCAGGGAAAGGTAACACCAGGCCTCATCAAAGCCTGTTTGCCAGTATCTCCCCCTTGATA
>JAPMUY010002043.1:0-17500 GCA_026901105.3 Galaxias olidus | reverse complement strand
TGTGTGTGTGTGTGTGTGTGTGTGTGTGTGTGTGTGTGTGTGTGTATTTGTGAGTGTGAGTGTGTGTGAGTGTGTGTGTGTGTGTGTGTGTGTGTGTGTGTGTGTGTGTGTGTGTGATGTGTGTGTGTGTGTGTGTGTGTGTGTGTGTGTGTGTGTGTGTGTGTGTGTGTGTGTGTGTGTGTTTGTATGTGTTCCTTTGTGGTATCATTACTGGCTGTTGATTCCCAGGGGCCTTCATGTTTACCCAGCATGCTCTCTGAGCATCTCTACAGGGACCAGGGTCGGCAGTTGCCCCGGCAACCAACCGACGCAGTCCACCCTGGCAACAAGCTCATACATGCACTACTGTAAAGTGTTGTAGCATGATTTTATTGTTATGACATGAGGTCATAAACACGCAACTGTAAACTCTTGTAGTATAATCTTATAGTTATGACACAAAACCAAACACTCACTTCATCATATAATCTTATTCTTATGACTCATTATTTAAAACACACAATGTAACAAATTCTTCTTTTGTCCTATTTCTCAAAATGTGTCTCCATAACCCTCAGTTCCTCTGTTTTCTGTCTCTGTGTGTGTACTTTATATTTACACCACAGCGAGGACAGGCTGGAACGACAAGAGATCGACCAGCCTTTCAAAGCAACACGCATACAGAACACGTGTGTGGGTAGAACACCAGGTCCCGCACAGGTTACACGCTACGAGTCACTGCTCAGGTCTCTAGTCACAACGCAGCGCTACGAGTCACTGCTCAGGTCTCTAGTCACAACGCAGCGCTACGAGTCACTGCTCAGGTCTCCAGTCAGTAGACAGGGCTCCGAGTCACTGCTCAGGTCTCCAGTCAGTAGACAGGGCTCCGAGTCACTGCTCAGGTCTCCAGTTAGTAGACAGCGCTACGAGTCACTGCTCAGGACGGCTTCTCAAGGCCTTGTAGGGGTTGGCAGCGCTAACGGGCTGCGATGATTCTCATGACAAATCCACATCACGTTTCAGAAAATACACCTGCAATTCAGGGTCTCCAAATCAGCTTGGAGAGAGAAATAACCGTGTGTGTGAGTGTGTGGGTGTGAGTGTAGATATATGTTTGTGTGTGCGTGTGTGTGGGTGTGTGTGTGTGTGTGTGTACATCTAAAATCTGAGATTAACAAGACTCCCTAAAGGCAGCCTGCATGACTCACTGCACCAATGGTTTCCCACATACACACACACACACACACGTACACACACACACACACACACACACACACACACACACACACACACACACACACACACACACACCCACTCCCACAGTGAAATGTGGTGGCTCTGCAGATGAAGTAAGGCAGTGGGGGTGTTTGACGGAGAGGAAGGGACACTGTGGCTCCCAGAGGAGGACGAGGCACAACGGTGGAACAGACAGGGAGAGAGAAGAGTGTGACGGAGGAGGAAGAGGAGGAGGAGGAGGCACAGTGTGACTGATGAGGAGGAGGAGGAGGAGTGTGACCAAGGAGCAGAAAGAGGAGGGGGAGGAAGACGGAGGAGCATTAGGAGGAACAGCAGCAGGAGAAGGAGGAGAAGGAGGAGGAGGAGGAGGAGGAAGAGGAGGAGGAGGGTGGCCGAGGAGCAGGAGGAGGATGAGGAGGAGGAGGAACAACACGAGGAGGGCGAGGGTGAAAGTTTCTCCGCTGGAGCTCCACCCACCCCTGGTTTCTCCAAAGACACCTGGGTGATGTCATCAAACACCTGGGTGATGTCATCAAACACCTCTCCGTCATGCCCTCTCATCTTTCTCGTCTTCTATTTGAGAAACGCCCCTCCTTTCACTCCTCTTTCTCTTCCCCTGTCTTCTCTCTCTCCTCCGTTCGCTCTCTTACAAGCTGACAGATGAGACCCCCCCCCCCCCCCCCACCACCACCACCCCTGTCTAATGTGGTTCTTATTTACACACCCCAAACTCTCGTCTTCTCTCACTCATTTTACTCGACTCCCCTCTTTCCTCCGTCTGTCTCTCCATCCATCCGTCCTCCCCTGCAGGTCCTTACCCCTCTCTCCTCCGTCTATCTCTCCATCCATCCGTCCTCCCCTGCAGGTCCTTACCCCTCTCTCCTCCGTCTGTCTCTCCATCCATCCGTCCTCCCCTGCAGGTCCTTACCTCTCCCTCCTCCGTCTGTCTCTCCATCCATCCGTCCTCCCCTGCAGGTCCTTACCTCTCCCTCCTCCGACTGTCTCTCCATCCATCCGTCCTCCCCTGCAGGTCCTTACCCCTCTCTCCTCCGTCTATCTCTCCATCCATCCGTCCTCCCCTGCAGGTCCTTACCCCTCTCTCCTCCGTCTGTCTCTCCATCCATCCGTCCTCCCCTGCAGGTCCTTACCTCTCCCTCCTCCGTCTGTCTCTCCATCCATCCGTCCTCCCCTGCAGGTCCTTACCTCTCCCTCCTCCGACTGTCTCTCCATCCATCCGTCCTCCCCTGCAGGTCCTTACCCCTCTCTCCTCCGTCTATCTCTCCATCCATCCGTCCTCCCCTGCAGGTCCTTACCTCTCCCTCCTCCGTCTGTCTCTCCATCCATCCGTCCTCCCCTGCAGGTCCTTACCTCTCCCTCCTCCGACTGTCTCTCCATCCATCCGTCCTCCCCTGCAGGTCCTTACCCCTCTCTCCTCCGTCTATCTCTCCATCCATCCGTCCTCCCCTGCAGGTCCTTACCTCTCCCTCCTCCATCCCGTGCAGACAGAATGTATTAACTATTCATGAAGGCTTGGCACGGCCATTCCCTCTCTCCTCTCTCCTCTCTCCTCTCTCCTCTCTCCTCTCTCCTCTCGCTGTGTCGGCCTCTGTCCTGTTCTCTTTCCGGCATTAGGCCCAGGCAGGCCAGGCCAGTCCAGTCCATTCCAGGTCAGTCCAGTCCATTCCAGGTCAGTCCAGTCCGGTGTAGTCCAGGCCAGTCCCTTCCGCTTTAGTCCAGTCCACTTTAGTCCAGTCCGCTTTAGTCCAGTCCACTATAGTCCAGTCCACTATAGTCCAGTCCACTGTAGTCCAGTCCGCTTAAGTCCAGTCCACTTTAGTCCAGTCCACTATAGTCCAGTCCACAATTGTCCAGTCCACAATAGTCCAGTCCACTTTAGTCCAGTCCACAATAGTCCAGTCCACTATAGTCCTGTCCACTTTAGTCCAGTCCACTATAGTCCAGTCCACTTTAGTCCAGTCCACTTTAGTCCAGTCCACTATAGTCCAGTTCACTTTAGTCCAGTCCACTATAGTCCATTCCACTATAGTCCAGTCCACTTTAGTCTAGTCTAGTCAAATCCCTGCCCTGCCTAGTCCGGACCTGCCTCCTACGCCCCTAAAATATCAAACCATCAAAGCCTCAACACACACAAACACACACACACACACACACAAACATGTACACATTGTTCCAGAAGGTGCCTCAAACTATAGACTCTTTAGAAGATAGCTTCCATCATTTTGTTGGGAGATAGAGCCTGCGGACAACAGATACACAGACACACACACACACACACACACACACACACACACACACACACACACACACATTAGCTAAGTAGGTCTGTGTTTAGAGCTAAGCCCGAAAAAAAGTCTCTCTCTCCTAAATAAAACATGGTGGACATAGTTCATTTTTAATGGTTCTGTCTTGGTGAATTAACCCACATGAACACACATTTAGGGCATCACCCGTTCGCACACCTCCTCTCCCCTTCCCTCTCTACTGTACTTTTCCCCACAGCCAGGTTTCACTGTGGGCCTCACTTAGGTCCCCCTCCATCTTTTCCTGTCCTTTGTTAAGGCTGCACACTTTGACCTTTTTCAACGCTGTTGGGTGTTTTTGTAGCGGTGAGAATGGTGAGGAGGTAGGGAGGGAATTTGTGTTGAGTGTGTGTTGTTGATGTACTGTGTGGGTGAGTGCATTTGTTTGTGTGTACGCCTCTCTCTCTCTCTCTCTCTCTCTCTCTCTCTCTCTCTCTCTCTCTCTCTCTCTCTCTCTCTCTCTCTCTCTCTCTCTGTGTGTGTGTGTGTGTGTGTGTGTGTGTGTGTGTGTGTAGGGGTTGGGCGGGTGTAATCAAGCGATGGTGTACTGTGGAGAGTTAAACAATGAGAATAGGACCAAACAAATGATGCCGGAATCACCCATTATTCCATGGGCTGGTGATTAAACCAGCTTACTGCCACACACACACACACACACACACACACACACACACACACACACACACACACACACACACACACACACACACACACACACACACACACACACAGCTAATGGCATAGGCACTCCACTGATGGCTGCTCCCCTGGTTGGTAAAGAGCTTTGGTTTAACCTCTATGATGCTCCATTCACTAACTTCACCCAGCCACCATCTGGTGGTTAAAACTAACGCACCCCCTGAGCCGACAGCTAAATCCACCCACGGACTGGTGTGAAAACGAACAACCACTAACAAAGGCGAAAAACACAAAAATACACACATGCACGCCATCGACAAATACAGAAATAGTGCACTTACCACAGTACGCCCACCAGGGATGAGCAGGCACTGTGTGACGGCAGGAGTGGTGTCCTTAACCAGCTATATACATATCATTTAGTGATTTATTTAAACAGGGGTAACCAACTGAGACCAGGTCCCCTTCCCAACAGTGCCCTGTTGAAAGAAAGAATATACTGTACATGCAGTATATATGTCAATTACAACAACAAAAAACATGAAAAAGAGAAAAGTAAACAAATAATACAAATTTGTAGCAATATTTACATTACAGTACAATATTTAAGTTTCAACCAAAACAAAAACACTCTTGAACTCCCATAATCTCCAATAAAACTTTACATTTTTCAACTGACAGAAACGGCTGTTTTCTGGTTCTGGTTCCACTTTTGGCCTTTCAAGGGTAATTAAACTCAAATAAGTACAATCCAATCCATCACAATTGTTTAACGCTTTTTAAACATAATTTACACAAACTATTACAGTAAGAAGTTTGTTTGGGGGGAGGGGGGGGGGGGGGGGGGGGCCGGCAATATAGGCTTTGCACGGACGCTTTTATCTTTGTACGGACTTTTTGTTTTGGGTGGAATGGCTGTGTGTTTCTTGTAGTTCCCAGGGAGATCAAACTAACTATAACACCAGCAGCATCCACAGACCTCCATCTTTCTCCATCCCTCATTTATTCTGTCTCTTCTTTCATTCTCTCCATTTCTAACACTTTTTTTGTCTGCAGTGGAAGCCTGCCCTCTGCTGGGGAGTATAAAAAGTACACAAACCTGTGATGACATTTTTTATTCGTTTTTCTTACAATCCCTTTGACACTAATTTCAGAACACCTATGAGACAACATTCAAAAAAGCCATATGCTTTCATATGCTATAAAAACATATGCTTTCGTATTTTTTTAAATCTTGCGTTTTACATTCATATCCTTGAAGAAGTCTGGCAACTTCAGATGCATTGGTTCAAATCACTAATTATGGTGAAATAAATACCACAGATCACCCACACACACCACTGTTTAGTTGATAGTATAATCCTATAATATTGAAATATAAAACACTCTATACATCTTTCAATATTGTTCTAAATGCATTTCTGTAAATGGAACAGTAGAGAGAAACAGTGGAATAACTGATATAATAAAAAAAAATAAGTATTTAACACATGAAATAAAAAAATAAAATAAAATAGCAAACTTAGGTCAAAACAAATTCAAGTACAGCTACAGTGTCAAACAAAAAAAACTCTTCCTCACCTCACTGTTTATAACAAAACTCTTCCTCACCTCACTGTTTATAACAAAACTTGTTCTCTACCATGACCTTACACACCACCTCTCAATGGAGGCCCATGGACACACGACCTTTCAATGGAGGCCCAGGGACACACCACCTCTCAGTGGAGGCCCAGGAACACACCACCTCTCAATGGAGGCCCAGGGACACACACCTCTCAATGGAGGCCAATGGGCATCTCTCAGGGGGCATGGCCATGCCTTTCACCACCACGTATTTCGAAACAGTGCTACTTTGATGTTTTGTTGTGTAATTTTGTGTAATTTTGTGTAATTTTGTTTCACTTTGTACAACTGTTGATTTCTGTTCAATGAACCATCTCTTAGGTTTATGTATCAAAGCAATTGAAAAAAGTGTTAATAGTTGAGAAAAAAGATGCATTTTGATAAAATGTTTTGATTTTTTTGTACATTTATTAAAAACGACCATAAGGTGTATATAAGGTGTCTGGGAAAATCTTTTTTTTTTTAATATATTTTCCTGAACTCTGAGAGATAAACAAAGGAAACAACAGAGACTGAGTAACACAAGCACCATTTTACTATTGGGATTTAAAAAATGGAAATATAACAATATGTACATTTGAAATACACTTGTTGACATTATGAGCTTTGCGACTAACATCAAAATATAACTCCTGAGGGAACATTAGTGATGAACTCAAGATACATGTTTATTTGCACAAGAACAAGTAATTGACATAAATAATTTATATTCAGTCTAAATTCCGGTACTACTACAGCAGAATATGTTCTGAGATTCACATATTTGTTTCAAACAAACAATCAAACCATGAATCAGCCAATCAAATTCCCTTAGTCTTGGACACATTGCTGAAACAAAAAAATAATAATAATCGCCAATTTTAATCCATTCTGTGACCCTTCTATTTTTGTCATCAAATTATATTTTGTCAGAAATATACAGCTGCTCAGTAATCCCCTCTATATTGTGAGATTATCAACAAGTTAATCAGAGCTTCAACGGTCAGCGTTGCCAAGACACCACAGTTTATTTAAGCTAGACCGCAGAACACGGTGCGTCATCGATGTTATGCAACAAAATGTGGAATGTAGCCGAGGGACTTTCAACAGATTGTTGTGTTTTAAGTCCATAAAAGGTCGTTTTATAAGTTTGTGCACGCAGATTTGGTGAACAGGCTGGGGACACAAATATGAAAGGATGCATAGAAAGCATACACTATGTAGGATACATATTAAGAAATATTACACGTCATTCATATAAAAACTATCAGGAAATTAACATATTTTGATAAGGATGAACAACTGGGATCTGCAGTGTCAAGCTGAGATCGATGGTGTTGCCTATAGTTGTTTGCTAGAGTTACTGCGTAACAATGAAACTATAACCTTTTCAAGGACTTTTTATTTCTAAACTAAATATTCAAATATAAAGGAGATCTTTTTATAACACTCATTGCTTTTGGGTAAAACAAAATAAAAAAATACATAACAATCTTCACTAAAAGGTAAGGATTTGTTAGATCAAAAATTGACAGCATTCATCAATTTCGTCTACAAAAACAATAACGTGTCTTTACAATATGTCTTTCTGTGTCCACCTTTGTGTGTGTGTGTGTGTGTGTGTGTGTGTGTGTGTGTGTTTGTATGTGTGTGTGTGTGTGTGTGTGTGTGTGTGTGTGTGTGTGTGTAAGTGTTTATGTATGTATGTATGTTTATGTGGTGTGTGTGTGTGTGTGTGTGTGTGTGTGTGTGTGTGTCAGCCCTCCTTGCCAGGCAGCGGGGAGCCCCCCAGCGTGGTGGTCTGGTTGTTGAGAGCCTCCTCCAGCAGCGCTCGCTGGGCCGCGGCGGGCAGGTAGAGGAAGGCGTAGAGGAGACCCAGCAGGATGAGAGCCAGCAGCAGAGGCAGACCCCAGTCTGTGGTCATTATGGGCTCGTTACAGCGAGCCTGCATGAAGGACCCCTGCATCGTTGCCTATGGTTAGCCGTAAAAACACACACGCACTGGAAAAAGCTTTACACACAGCCAAACACTGGTATGACTATCTAACACATGGTCAACGTTTGAGGTTACGCCTTCAGAACTTTCTCAAACGCACAACTTTCTCACTCAGACGCAAAAACTCTCTCACACACACACACACACACTCTCTTGCACACACTCCGAACGCACACCGACACACGGGACGTTGGTGCAGGGGAAACCGGCACAGATGCAGGTGTTTAGCTATGAGGACCTGTAACGTGCTGGATCAACCCTTTAACCACGGTGCTGAGCAGGCTCCGGTTCTCCGGTTCTTAGGTTCTCCGGTTCTTAGGTTCTCCGGTTCTCCGGTTCTCCGGTTCTCCGGTTCTCTGGTTCTCCTCTCCCTCACGGTAACGGGACAGTAAATGGATTTGCAGTGACGGGTTCACGTCCGTCAGGCAGCGGTCCGGGCTGAGGGGACGCTTGGCGCTGCGGGAGCCGAGCGGCGCCGGAGGAAGACCAGGAAGCAGCCGGAGGAAGACCAGGAAGCAGCCGGAGGAAGACCAGGAAGCAGCCGGAGGAAGACCTGGAAGCAGCCGGAGGAAGACCAGGAAGCAGCCGGAGGAAGACCTGGAAGCAGCCGGAGGAACGCCAGGAAGCAGCCGGGTCTATCCCGGGTCGACCCCCAGGGACTAGGAGCCTCTTTAGAACGGTCCTGACCCACACAATCAAACAACCAGTTATTCCCTTAACTCATTGTCTTATGTAGTCTCTCTCTCTCTATCTCTCCCTCTTTGTATATACGTATCTCTCTCTATATATATATATGTATGTATATATATATACCTATCTCTCTCTCGCTCTCTTTCTCTCTCTCTCTCTCTCTCTCTCTCTCTCTCTCTCTCTCTCTCTCTCTCACCGGTAGACTACAGCCAAAGAGAAATCAGAAGCTCTTCTGCTGTTGTCCTCTGTCAAAACTTGAGTTGAAATCTCAGAGGAAACAATATAATTTTTTATACATCCAGTGGGTTACGTTCCAGTAAGAAGTTAATAGGATTTAGAATTCCAACAAGTTCCATTTTTCCTGATGTTCCATCTTTTCCCGTTGCGCTGTCTGTCTTTTGCTTGGACGCGGGTCGGGAATGTTAACCACGCAGGACCCTTCGCTGATGTGTTGTGCCAGCGCGGCCGCAATCGTTAAGGTTGTGGGTTCAAGTGCAGCTGTGCCACTTGACAGAGTGCAATTATGCTCCTTTAAAGAAACAAACACACACACACACACACAATGATGCCACACAAAACACACTCAACCAATCACAGTCAAAGGACATGCTCGCATCATCACAACAAACACGTGACCATAACAAACCGTCCAATCACAAAGCTACGCAGGACTGAGGTGAACAGCTGCATGTGTGTGAGCGTGCACCTGTGTGTGTGTGTGTGTGTGTGTGTGTATGAGCGTGTGTGTGAGCGTGCACCTGTGTGTGTGTGTGTGTGTGTGTGTGAGCGTGCACCTGTGCCTGTCTGTGCACGTGTGCTGTGGTCACTAAGCTTGCTCTGCGTTGACCTGCAGTGCCCAGCTAAACCCCTTGACACAGCCAATCAGAGATAAGATGTATCCTGTTCAATTGTTACGCAATGGTAACCAGGGACAGTAGGGGACAAACAACAGA
This sequence comes from Galaxias olidus, assembly GCA_026901105.3. Classification (NCBI taxonomy): domain Eukaryota; kingdom Metazoa; phylum Chordata; class Actinopteri; order Galaxiiformes; family Galaxiidae; genus Galaxias; species Galaxias olidus. Next base: position 8,081 of record JAPMUY010002043.1, on the reverse strand, counting down.
CAACCTTCAGGCCTTCAACACACACACAACACACACACACACACACACACACACACAACACACACACACACACACACACACACACAACACACACATGCAGACAGACAACACAAACAGAGACAAACAACAAACACAGCACACACACACACACACACACACACAGACAGACAACACACACAGCACACACACACACACGCACAGACAGACAACACACACAGACAGACAACACACACAGCACACACAGACAAAATACAGAGCACACACACACACACAGTCACACAACACACACACACACACACACAGTCACACAACACACAGACAGACACACACACACTAACATGCCCAAACACACAGTCACGCAGACAGACAACACAAACACACACACATGCAGAAACACACGCACAAGACACACAAGAGCATGCCCACATGAACGCAGACCCACAACACTCGCAACCACAAACACACAACGCACACTTTCACAATCAGACACACACACACACCCAGGCAAACACAATCGGACAAACAAAGACGAGAGGAAAGGAGAGGAGAGCCGGAGGAGAGGAGCTGATGAGATGAGTGGAGAAAAGAGAGGAAGAGATGAGGTTTTAGCGAACAAAGGCAAACCTAAAACGACGACCCTGGGAATACAAAATTAGCTCAGTGTGTGTGGGTGGATGTATGTGTGAGTATGTGTGCGTCCGTGGGGTATGTGTGTGTGTGTGTGTGTGTGTGTGTGTGTGTGTGTGTGTGTGTGTGTGTGTGTGTGTGTGTGTGTGTTCGTATGTGGGTGGGTATGTGTGAGGTCCAGCCAACTCCTACGCACTCTAAAACGATCATCGCTTTCCCTGGCCAGCACACTCAGTTACACAGTAGCTGAATCACTGTTGGCACACACTACTACACTGCTGCTATCCTCTCAGTGGCTGGGCTTTGTGGCTAACGGTCGGTGACTCGAGGGTTTTCAAAATGATTATGTATTTGTTGCTGTACCTTTGACCTTTTCTAATTATCTATTGCTACTATTCATAACAACAATAATAATACATTTGATTTGAATGCGCTTTTCAAAACACCTAAATACACTTTACTTTGTAATAAAGGTTCATCTCTGGTGCTGTTCAGATGCGGAAAAACTACCTGGTTAAAGAAAGATTGTTAAACTACAAAGAGTGAAACCCATGAAAACAATCACTTCATTAACACACTCACACACACACACACACACACACACACACACACACACACACACACACACACACACACACACACACAAGCAACATGCAAGCATGCACACACACACACACACACACAAACACACACACACACAAACACACACACACACACACACACACACACACACACACACACACACACACACACACACACACACACACACACACACACACACACACACACACAGACACAGAAACACTAACACACAGGAACACACACTGTCTCTTTCTCTTGAATGTGAAATCTACCATCCGAGCCAGCAGAAATAAAGTATTTTGTAGTTTTCACAGTAACATCAAGGAACTTTCTATATTTAAAAGATTATTTGCCCAGAAATGGGCAGGGAAAGTAAGACTGCCAGAGAGAGAGAGAGAGAGAGAGAAATAGAGAGAATGAGAGTGTGTGCGTTTGTGAACGAGAGAGAGAGAGAGAGAGAGAGAGAGAGAGAGTGTTATGAAAGCCTTCTGCCCCAATGATATATTTAACATGCTGCAGTCCTCCCACTCACTGCAGCCTGGACTGTGATATTGAGCTTGTCAATAATAGCCTAGGGCACACACACACACACACACACACATAACACACACAAACACACACACACACACACACACACACACACACACACACACACACACACACACACACACACACAGAGCCACCCATTTTAAGTCATACACCCTGTGTAGAACTCATGCCCACTGCCCACATTAGACATATGGGAAACAATTGCCTGCACTCTTCATTCTACCTTCCTTCCTTCATTCCGTCCTTCCTTCCGTCTTATCTTTCTGGTTTCTTGCCTTAACGTGTCAACAACAAAGTAATTTGATAAAACTATAACAAATGCAAAGCTACATTTCAGTATTTCACTGTAAAATCAAATCTAATAAAAATATTCCTTCACCTTAATAAAGTTAGGGGAAAGAAAGCTAAAATTATCATATTAAATCAGCTTTTTAATGATTAAAGGTAGCCTTCAAAACATGCTATAAAGGGGCACAAAGGAGAAAATATAGTTTAAATTAACTAGGATAAATATTCTGCGTTTAACTGTAACCTAGCTATATGCAAATCTGTACTGCCACCTGAGTTTAGCAGAATCGTTTATGATAAAAAAAAAAAGTCACTTTATGTAATTTAATTAATTTAACTTGATCAATAAATTAATACAATGTAATGGTTAATGATGTGTTCGGGTTAGGCAGAGAGGTTGTGAGTGTGACTGTGTGGATAGCGGGTGCCATACGTTCAGTAATAATTCCACGATAAAAGTGTATCTTGAACACAAGCCTGTAGCGCCATCCTCTGGTAGATTAAAACGTGTCCGGTCAGATTTTATATGTCCCACTACGTCATCGTTTGTTTACAGTCTCCTGCTTCTGATCAACTAGCTTGGGCACATGTGGCGCGAGCTAGTTAGTAATGTCAGCAGACTGGACTGGGGAACGGGAAACGCTATTAATGGCTAAGATATATAGGTATACGTTATTTATTCGCTGTCTACGGTACGATAGCTATAAAGCTGCCGATAGCTATACTAGCGTTAACTTAAGTTAGCTAATTTAGTTTACCGACAAAAAAACAGCCAGATAGCCAGCTAGCTTGCTACCAACTATGTAATATATGTATATGCATTTTGTTTCAGCAGAACGTTTAAGTAACTAGATAAATTAGTTATTATTAATTTGCTTATTATGGAACCGGCTAGTCTAGACAACCTGCGCGTGCTGCACCACAGTGATGATTATATTGTGGTCGACAAGCACTGGGACATACGCATCGACAGCAAGATGTGGTACGAAAAACACACTGTGCAGTCGCAGCTCGGACATCGGTTCCCACAGCTAGCTGACCCTGGCACCTACTACGGCTTCAGGTGAGCGAGATGCGCCGTAGACGAAGGTTGCTCGGGGCGATTCCACTAAGGTTTCGAAAAAGCAGCATTTGCTCAGGGGTTTGAGGTTATATAATTTAGTTTGCACGGGCAAATTTTCCTCGAATTGTGTCTGTTGTACAAACAAACTGCGTACACATTAATGCCATTATAACATTATTGGGAGATTATTATCACTTTGTGGCCTGTGCATCCGTGACTGAAAGAGAAGCAAAAACCTGTCATCGTAGTGCATTCCTGTCGGATTGTGTTATAAGTGTAATGTGACACGGGAAGAGAGCTGACAGTGAGCGAGTGACCAAAGAAACTAGAGAGCTGACAGAGAGCGAGTGACCAAAAAAAACTAAGTCCCACTACACAGCAGTCTAAAAAGGTTGTCTGAAGGGTATGGAAGCGTCAGCGTTGTGTTGCTAGGGTGCGTGGCGTTATCAAACACAGCAGAGCGTTGTCAGCACAGGTAGAAGCCAGTAGGTAAATTACAGCGGTCATACGCGTGTGCGCAGGTGAAGAGGGCTAAGGCTGAATAGGACATATGTTTCTCAAAGCCACTTCTAATGGTTTGGTCTTGAAGTCCCTCAGTGAAGTTGACCTCGTAAAGGCAGGTCAAAGAGAGGTTGATACTTGTAATGCGCAGCGCCTTGCCATTGTTTGTAGGTTATGATAACTCTCACCTGTTACTTTGTGTGCTGCGTATTGGTTCACTTGGTGGGAAAAACAAAGGCACGCGAAAAATAAATTTAAGCAGAACATTTATTAAATGTTCCATAAACTTTTATTGAATCACAAGAAAAGATACAAAGGAGATTGTCACCTTTTGTTTGTTTTAAAACTGTAAACCTATAAGCTCCTCTCTAGAGACATGTTTCCAGGTGAGTCACTAGCCTCTTGTTGTCCCGCTCTTTCTGTGCGTGTGTGTGTGTGTGTGTGTGTGTGTGTGTGTGTGTGTGTGTGTGTGTGTGTGTGTGTGTGTGTGTGTGTGTGTGTGTGTGTGTGTGTGTGTGTGTGTGTGTGTGTGTAGGTTCTGCCACCAGTTGGACTACTCCACCAGTGGAGCTCTGTGTGTGGCCCTCAACAAAGGAGCTGCAGGCCGGGCCTACCGCTGCTTCAAGGACCGCACCGTCACCAAGGCCTACCTCGCTCTGGTACACACACACACACACACACACACACACACACTCCCTGCTCTACAATTGAGTATTCAATCTGCGGCTGCAACTTGGCCAGTTCAGTGTTTGTGTTTTTATTTCTGTTTGTGTTCAATCTGTTGTTTAGTTGGTTGTAGTGTTAGTGAGTTCATTTAAAATTCACTAGTTGATATTAGTGTGTGTGTCCAACTGACGAGCTTCAAAGCCAGTGAGAGCAGCCCAGGCTTTGGCAAGTTGTTTCAGTAGCTACCTTAGTGTGAAGGGAGACACTCAGGGGGTTGTCTCTCTATTGTTTAGGTGAGGGGTGGATGGAGCAGGAAAAGATGGCTGCTACATAAACATAGTTACTGTGGAGTTTGATGCTCAGTGTGTGTTGTCTCTCTCTAGGTGAGGGGCTGGATGGAGAAGGAGAAGATGACTCTGGACTTCCCCATCGGCAAGGACACCACGGAGGGCAGGACACACATGATGTGTATCGGGGGAAGCAAGGGTAGGAACCGTCTGTCTGTCTGTCTGTCTGTCTGTCTGTCTGTCTGTCTGTATATTGGAAAGCAATGAATTGTGGTTATGTCCAAGTGGTATTTAACCATCTCTGTCTTTTCTCTCCCTTACACTTTCTTCTCCCCTCACTCTTCCTCCTCTTCCTCCTTCTGCGTCCCGTCTCTCCTCTTCACCTGTGGTCAGGCTGTGAGAACCCCAAGGCGTGCCACACCGAGCTGACGGTGTTGGAGTACGGGCTGTATGACGGAGAGCCCGTTACCAAGGTGATGCTGCAGCCTCTCACAGGTATCTGTGCTCCTCCACTCAGTGGGGTGTGTTTGGCTGGCCAGTTCAGGACACGGCAGTACAAATAAGAAATACCGCTGAATCATGTAGACAGCTTTGTTTCACCTTTTTGGACCAGGTGTGTTCAGTGCTACGTGTGCCGTTTTATACCTGGTGCATTTGTGGGTTAGGGCCTGATGGGTTTAGTGTGTGTGTGTGTGTGTGTGTGTGTGTGTGTGTGTGTGTCAGGGCGGACCCACCAGCTGAGGGTCCACTGCAGTGCGGTGGGCCACCCCATCGTGGGAGACTTCACCTACAGCCTGAAAGCAGACAGCGCCCCCTACCGCATGATGCTGCACGCACACCTCCTCCACATCCCCCTGCAGCCCCAGCCCCTGCACGTCTCGGCGGGAGACCCCTTTGTGCCGGCCACGCTCCCCAAGTGGCTCCCCCAGCGCCCCCTACAGACCGTGGAGGACGAGGTGGAGGCGCTGCTGGAACGCAGGCGCCAGCAACAACAACAAGAGGAGGAGGAGGAGAGGAAGAGAGTGAAAGAGGAGGAGGAGGAAAAGAGAGAAAAGGAGGAGAGGAGGAAGAGGGGGAAAGGGCGTGAGAGTGAGGAGGAGGAGAGGAGGCAGTGCCAGGCGTGGCTGAGTGAATGGGCTGGAGATTGATGACTCAGAGCCTGGACTTTGACATTCCATATCTATGTCTGATATTCATGCAGGATTCAGAGTGCACTGCGTCTACATACTGGTTCACACAGGGACACCTGTCATACCAGCCTGTTTTATATTTGAACCAGTATATCTGAGGGTGCTTGTGCTGAGCGTAGCAGCCTTCTCGTCCATATAAGGACATATTTGACCTTTCTGTTCAGTGGTGAGTTTGCAGCATGTTTCCAGAATTTGTAATAAACCTAAAGTTAAGCATTTTAAAACCACAAATAGCCCAATAATTATCCTCATCACTGATGCATAGCAGATATTAATATTACTAAGACTCCACTAACATGTATTTTAGCATTTTTAAAGATTTTTCCTTTTGGTAAGTATCATATTTAAGGTGTATTAAAATTAAGAGAAACTGGCTACACAAGGAGAAAGTATATTTCACAAAGAAAGCAGAAGGTTTCTTCTGTAGAATGGTTGAGAAAGCGAACTAATAAAGTAACAAAAAAAGTCAAAAATCAAATTTAAAAAAAGTCTTAACTTTGGCTGTACCTCCTGGTTATTTTTCAGGCTCGTTATTACGAATATAAACCACTAAATTGCTATGGTTGATTGGATTAAATCTTTCTCAGCATGTTGCCTGGAACAACGCATCTCCAAAATGACCGGCTGAGGGGCGGGGCTTCACCTGTGACTGAGTTAAGGGCCCTGCCCTGTATGGATTTTGTATACATTTTTTTTACGAAAGGTGGCCTGTTTTTATTAATCGTAGTCATAAATGCATGCGTTTCCGTGTTTAGTTACTCTAACTGAGACTGCGAGGACTCGGCATTAGTGCCGGACCAATTTGGTGCCCTATAGGCAAGAATTTAGCTGGTGCCATTTGCACCACCAATCATTGTGTTCATACACTCACAGTACCCGCATAGCATTATGCATTTGAATTCCTTTATTTCAGAAACAAACAAAAAACATTAATTAAAACAAATTAATACATATGGTATTGCACAAAATATGGTATTAAAGAAACCAATGCAGACATAAAAAGATGTATCAATATCATATAAATAAGAGTATTGCACACAAAAAACTATTACAGAAATCTCAATAGTCTAAAGTGCAATAAGCATCATCTTGCATTCTTCTAGCCTCACTCGCCTTGCATTTCTTGCAGCAAAGTCATCTGTGACATGATCATAATAAGACAGTTTGTGTTAGATAACATGATTTGTACTAACGATGGAAAGTCCACTGAGACATTCTTGCTCCATAGTAGATCTTAGGTAGGTATTAATTAGTTTGAACTTGGAGAAGCTCCTTTCAGCAACAGCCACTGTAAGAGGAAGAGTGGCTGCGATTCTCAGCAACGCACATATCGAGGTAAATTTCTGTCAGCTTCTTCTCAGGCAGGAAAGTAAAGAATACCATGTTTGTCATGTTTTGCATGCCTGAGCTGTGCTGAGGTGTAGGGGACAGGAGAACCTAATGCTGCATCCCTGCTGGGATGTGCTGAGGTGCAGGTGGATGGAAATATACAGGTGTCCATTTTTTTTGGCAGAGAGTGGACGATTTGTGAAGCACACTTAGTTCCAGCGGTAACTGCTAATATTTTTTCATCATCACGTCATAGAAAGCACCTTCCGTTTTACCGCTATGGGACCTTATGTCAAAAAAAATATGTATGGAAGTCAACGGCGAGAGGCTTTATATATTTAGATCTCGAATGAATTGCGCCATGAAGTACACATATGATGTTTGTCAATTTAAAAGATAGTTTTGCAAGTCAAGAAAGTTGCCGTTTGTCCGTAAAACATGAAAGTAATGTTGAGTTTTGTGTTAGCCTCCTCAATGAACTACATCTCTCGTCTTGCAGTGTATGTCACCAGTGGTAGGGCGGACAATAGAACGCAGTATTTTTTGTCAGAACGCAAAAAAGACAGTTGGTTCCGCGTGCAGTGGAACGCTAGCGCGAACCCATAACAAATTAATTGAAAGGAATGTTGGTGAAGCCCGTTTAGGGCTAAAGTTAAGCTTGCGTTCGAAAACACGTAATGTGCTCAATAAATTAACTTGACTTGATATAAGAAAATATGAAAAGCAGTGGGCAACCTTCGTCTCGTTTATTATACTTTCGCGGAACATGAACGGGAGTTTCTGTGTCTGTGTTTCTTCTTCGGTTTTCAGTACATTCTGGATTACTGAATGCGACACTGCCACCTAGTGGGCCCGTTAAACTTACGTTGAAGTATGTAGGCAAACTACTGTGCGAAAGGAAGCGGCAAATGAACGTTTACGTTCGCTAACGCGCTCACGGAGAAGTTTAAACCAGGCTTGAGGCCCTCATTTTTTGGGGGGCCAACCGTGACTTTGAAC
>JAPMUY010002039.1:17500-19543 GCA_026901105.3 Galaxias olidus | reverse complement strand
CTTAATCCTGTCTCTCTTTCTTCCACCCACCACTCAAATCTATTTCCTTTTACTGTTCCCTTTGTTCTCTCTCTCTTTCTCTCTCTTTCGTCTATCGCTCTGTCTAACATATTTTCAAGGTGCTGTCCTTTTTTTCTTGTCTCTCTCTCTCTTTCCTCCCCCCTTTGTCCCTGAAGAGCGGGTGACCTCCATCTCGGCCTGTTCAATACCAGACAGCATCGGATCTCTGCCTCCACACACACAGAATGCCTGTAGGGCTTCAAGCGTAGAGCAAAAACAAATAGAACTCTTAAGGACTCCTGCGTTCATGGCCCTCTTATCTGAAGATCAATCTGTCATCTCTCCATGAAGAAGATTCTCTTTTTGGTGGTTTGAAGAAATTATACCACAATCTGCCAGTAAATTACATTTTCATTTAAATAGGTTCTGTTTGTACTATTTCTATGTTCTGAATCTACCGGAACTGTAGACTCTCTTGTTCATTCAATTCCACTAAATTCAATGAGCTTAACAGATATGGATTTCTGCGCTGCCAAATCTTTTAAACATAACTTATACGATATTGTCATAATTGAATAACGACAATCAATACCATCTTACTGACTCGATGGAAAAAGTGTGGTTTTAGTCTCTCTCTCTCTCTCTCTCTCTCTCTCTCTCTCTCTCTCTCTCTCTCTCTCTCTCTCTCTCTCTCTCTCTCTCTCTCTCTCTCTCTCTCTCTCTCTCTCTCTCTCTCCCTGCCTCTCTCTTTCTCTGCTTCTCTCTCTCTCTGTCTTTCTCTTTCTCTCTATCTCTCTCTCTTTCTTTCTCTCTCTCTCTCTGCCTCTCTCTCTCTCTCTCTCTCTCTCTCTCTGCCTCTCTCTCTCTCTCTCTCTCTCTCTCTCTCTCTCTCTCTCTCTCTCTCTCTCTCACACTCTCTCGCTCTCGCTCTCTCTCTCTCTCTCTCTCTCTCTCTCTCTGTCTCTCTCTCTGTCTCTTTTTGTCTTCCTTTTCTCTCTTTCCTCTCTCATCCCTGCGCAGACAGTTAATTCAGCTATGATCAATATCACCTCGGGAAAGGAACTCCTCACTGCTCGTCCCCTGTTCCTGTCACCCAGACGTCAATAGTCTCTGACTCGGTAGAGATCCAGCTAAGCTCCGGCCATCAAAGCTCTACCTCCACCTTGAGCTGGAGCATTAGTGGGGATCAGACATGGAGAGAGGGGAGAGGTGGAGGTCAGCCATTCAACTCCCCTCTAAACAAACAGATACGTACACGTATATATCTATAACAATAACAATAACAATAATTCTTAAAAATAAGAATGAGCTTTTATGAATGAGTAAGTAAAGTATATATATATATATATATATATATATATATATATATATATATATATATATATATATATACTTTACTTACTTATTCAGGCAGGTCTATTACTTAAAGACTCATTCTTATAGTTATGTATGTAACATAATATAGCAAACACTGTGTGTGCGCGCCACAGAGATGTGAATCCTATACAGGCACAGTACGTATCGTACTGTATCTCCCTCTTATAAAAGATCGCTAGCGATAGCGCAGCAGTCTCATTATCCTGATTTAATTAGCGTCTTGTTGTAAAATGACGTGAGTCCTCGTTTTAGTTGATAGTTCTTTTGATCCCACAGACTGGATCAAGCTGCAGTGATTGAGGCTCCATAGACACTGAGCTCGAGCAAAGTGTTGATGATCAGAGAAAGAGATATGTGACTCATCAGCATTTCACACACACACACACACACACACACACACACACACTCTCTCTCTCTATTATGAAGTTACCTGTCAAGGGAATTAGTGGGGTGTCCGCCTTTTATTGTTATTAACACTGACGTTTTTATGAGACAACCTATAGGGTACATTATGATTCATTCTCATATGCATAGCAGGTGTAATATCTTTAGCTTAGACAAAAAAAAGGAGTTCTTCAAACTGGATATTTATTTTGTGGTGCTTTTTTTACACAGCTTGTTTAATCTTAAATCATTTTCACTTGGAATGCTTCTGCCGAAAATATG
>JAPMUY010002039.1:5000-7500 GCA_026901105.3 Galaxias olidus | reverse complement strand
AGCTGTTTTTTGCTTTCGCACAAAATAAACAATAAAAGCTTAACAAACACTGGAGGATGCACACATCTTGTTTTAGGCGGGCTTCTATAGCATCGCGTGTCAAAATGTATACATTCGTTATGTAAACAAACTTCAACTGGGCTCAACCCCTGGTTGCCATGGCGAATAGCAGACAGGGTGGTACGAGGTCAGAAAGGTCGTTCTTGTTTCCTTAATGTATTCCCATGTTTAAACAAGAGACTCGTAGTAGACCGGCGACCTCATTTACATCTTCAATGGGGTTTTCATTCTCAGTAAGGATGTCCATTTACCAACGCACTGTAGACAGTAGAGAGAGAAAGAGTGAGGGAGAGAGAGAGACAGATGGAGGGAGAGAGAGAGAGGTACAGAGAGAGAGGGAGAGAACAAATAGATCAGCCTCCATTAACAGCAGCAGGTGGCTCAGTGGTTAGCACTGGTGCCTCACAGCAAGAAGGTCCTGGGTTCAAACCTCACCTGACCCAATGGTCTTTCTGTGTGGAGTTTGCATGTTCTCCCTGTGTTTGTGTGTGTTTCCCCGGGGTACTGCTGTCCTCTCCCACCATCAAAAACATGCTCCAGTCACTGCCAGTTCGCCTGGAGTCGGTCTGTGTGTCCTATGTGTGTGAGCAAGTCCATCGTTATATGTTGGGTGAGCAAGTCTGCCGTGGTATCACTCAGACTGAGTGTTGTGTTTGATAGCTGTTGGTCCATTTGTTGTTCATTCTGTGTAATTAATTGGCGACCAATGTGTGTAAAGCGCTTTGAGTCTTGAGAAAAGCGCTTATAAAATGAATTATTATTATTATTATTAACCTTTTGTTTTAATCGTTATCCTAGAGAGAGAGAGAGATAGAGAAAATGGAGGAAAAGAGGAGAGGATAGTCAGACTGGGAAAGGAGTTAAGCAGCGAAAAAGAGAGAAGGAGAAAAGAAGAAGAAGTGGAAGAAGTAGTTTACCATCTGTTGTTGTTGTTGTTGTTGACAGAAAGTGCGGAAGCCGTTTTGACCTCGTGCCGCTGTCTCCCATCATGCCGCTTTGATTGGCAGGTTTGGTAATGGGTGGTTGTGTTCCTTACTTCCTGTCTTCAGCAGCTGCATCCAGTTCATCTAATGCACCAAGGAAACAGTGCCAGTGTGTGTGTGTGTGTGTGTGTGTGTGTGTGTGTGTGTTTCTGACTGTTTGTTTCTGTGTGTGTTTGTGTGTGTGTGTGTGTGTTTATTTCTGTGTGTGTGTTTGTTTCTCCGTGTGTGTGTTTATTTCTCCGTGTGTGTTGTGTGCGTCTGTGTGTGTGTGTGTGATATAGAGAGAGTGTTGGTGTGTGTTCTCTCTCTCTCTGTGTGTGTGTCTGTCTGTGTGTGTGTGTGTGTGTGTGGGTGTGTGTGGTAGAGATGGAAAGACGTATGGGATTACGTCATGTTGGTGTCTCTGCTTTCGATCTGTGTATGTGCGGGGACGCGCAATCGAACGAGAAGGAGAGGGGGAACGACGTGTATATTGGATTGTGCCTTAGAGTTACCGTGTCCAGCTGTGTGTTGTGTGTGTAGGTGTGTGTGTGTGTGTGTAAGATGTGTCTGTGTGTGCGTGTGTGTATGTGTGTGTGTGTGTGTGTGTGTGCTTAGGATGTGTCTGCGTGTGTGTGTGTGTGTGTGTGTGCGTGTGTATGTGTGTGTGTTTAGGATGTATCTGTGTGTGTGTGTGTGTGCGTGTGTATGTGTGTGTGTTTAGGATGTATCTCTGTGTGTGTGTGTGTGTGTGTGTGTGTGTGTGTGTGTGTGTGTGTGTGTGTGTGTTTAGGATGTCCTGTGTTTCGTCTGAAACCCTGGTCCGGCTGTCTGTTTGTTTTCCTCCTCTGGTCCAGACTGAAGTGGGCAGGAGGTTCAGATATCACTTTGGCATCGCTACAACTGTTTAAAAACACGTTCACGGTGTTTTCTGAATCTCTTATCGTTCTAAATCCCAGCTCAAACGTTCCCTCACTGCAATCCAATAGGGTTACATTCAGAAACCTTTTCCAGCCATGAATGTTTTTCTTTTTGTTTTATCCTAATATCTTAGCAGTTTTCAAACATAAAACATAAAAATACACCCTCCCCCCCAACACACACACAGACACACACGCTATGACATCAGCCCACATAAGGAAGAGAAGACACACACAACCCTAATCCACCCACCCCACACACACAAACATACACACACACAGACACACACACACGCGCACACACACACACACTCTCACATCAGTCCACATAAGGAAGAGAAGACACACACAGCCCTACTCGGAGCAGTGAGTGTCAGCGATCACGATGAGGGGCTTCATACAATCATTGGACCCAGGTGGGCGTGGGGAGAGAGGAGAGAGAGAGGGGAGGGAGGGAGGAAGGGAGAGAGGGAGGAGAGAATGCGTGATGCACGGCAGGAGAGAGGGAGAGACAGAGGAAGAGAGGAAGAGAGAGGAGAAAGACAGCAGGATGCAGAG
>JAPMUY010002034.1:190000-195795 GCA_026901105.3 Galaxias olidus | reverse complement strand
AATAATTAATAATTAATAATAATAATAACTAATAAATAGATTTATTAATTATGATTAATTACAAATCTCCCTTTGGGTACAGATAAACCTGAACACATTATTATTATTATTATTTTTATTATTATTATTATTATTATTATAAGGCTTGAGGCTTTATTAATACTACTATTACTACTACTACTAATAATAATAATAATAATGTGTTCAGGTTTATCTGTGCCCATAGGGATATTTATAAATAATAATAATTATAATAATAATAATGTGTTCAGGTTTATCTGTACCCCAAGGGAGATTTGTAAATAATCATAATAATAATATTAATAATAATAAAAATAATAATAATAATAATAATAATTTGTTCAGGTTTATTTGTACCCATAGGGAGATTTGTAAATAATAATAATATTAATGATAATAATAATGATAATAATAATAATAATAATAATAATAATGTGTTCAGGTTCATTTGTACCTATAGGGAGATATGTAAATAATAATAATATTAATAATAATAACAATAATAATAATAAGAAGAAGAAGAAGAAGAAGAAGAAGAATAACAATAATAATAATAATAAATAATAATAATAATAATAATAATAATGTGTTCAGGTTTATTTGTACCCATAGGTAGATTTGTAAATAATCATAATTAATAAGGGAGGAATAGTGGTGGCCTAGTGGGTAGAACAGCTACCTGGTGAGTTCAAGTCCACCTGGGAACACCACCAGTAGTGTGCCCTTGAGCAAGGCACTCAACCCTAAATTGCACCAGGGGGACTGCCTTGTGATCTCATTGTAAGTTGCTTTGGACACAATCTTGTGCTAAATTACCATAATTCAAATATAATGTAATGCAATACATTTATTGATCAATAATAATGATAATGTGTTCAGATTCAGGGTTATTTTTATTTGTAAAACAAAACAATGTAAGTCTGCACACTAAATGATGCTCCCATGAAAATGTATTGCCACCCTGGTGATATTTCAAGCATCCAGCTCTTCTTCAGACTTTTATTTCTACCCATATAGGTAGATGTGTAAATAATCATAATATTTTATCAGAATAACTTATATTTAAATTCAAGTAATAAGAAAGGTCAGAGTGGAAGTGTAGGCTGCCTGGTGGTGTCAACGATGTCTAAATGTCCCGTTCCATAACACAATACCTTTTTATCATCCATCTTTCTTTTTTCTCAGTGGGCCTCCCAAACACAAGCCCCCTCCACCCAACAGGATCAGCAACTCCACTGACAGGGTAAGTCCATGATCATCTCCCCTCTGAGCCGTGGATTGGAGGTAGGAAGATAATGATGACGATGGGTGGGTGTGTGTGTGTGTGTGTGTGTGTGTGTGTGTGTGTGTGTGTGTGTGTGTGTGTGTGTGTGTGTGTGTGTGTGTGTGTGCAGCTGAACACCAGTCGCGACCCCGTGGCAGAGGACAGACCGGTACTACAGAACCAGTACTACACCACCCTGAACACCGAAGAGGAGCCGATCACGGTAAAAGAGCAGCCATGTTATTCTACATCGTGTATAAATGAACGCCAACCTCAGGATCTCCCCACCTCCACCTTCACTGTGCTCATGTGCATTATAAATCACCCCACCTCCACCTTTACTGTGCTCATGTGCATTATAAATCACCCCACCTCCACCTTTACTGTGCTCATGTGCATTATAAATCACCCCACCTCCACCTTTACTGTGCTCATGTGCATTATAAATCACCCCACCTCCACCTTTACTGTGCTCATGTGCATTATAAATCACCCAACCTCCACCTTTACTGTGCTCATGTGTATTATAAATCACCCCACCTCCACCTTTACTGTGCTCATGTGCATTATAAATCACCCCACCGCTGAAACATTTACAGCAGCTAATAAAATAGGAATGAGACCAACAGCCAATGATTAACGCCCGTCCACAGATGTGGTTATGTGGGGCCGTATTTGATATATTTGATATATTTGATGTATTTAATCGTTGGGCTCCTTGATTGATCTGCTCCCATCACCTGAACCCCAGAACCTGGATTCCTATCACGACGAGGTCACCTATGACTCTATGAACAAGAAGGAGGAAGAGGAGGGTGACCACCACTACTCTGCTGACCCCTCTGGCTGGGAGGAAGCCGAGCACGACGACACCCTGCCACCCTATGTCTCGTCGGACCAGGACCTCCGGCTGCAGCAGGAGCCCCCCCAGGCCACGCCCGTTAACCGGGGAGATAGCTTCGTGTCCCCCGCCATGTACGTGTGAGGAGGAGAGGAGGAGGAGCGTGTCTGTGTCTGTGTCTGTGTCTGTGTCTGTGTGTGTGTGTGTGTGTCTGTGTGTGTCTGTGTGTGTCTGTGTGTGTCTGTGTGTGTGTCTGTGTTTGACTGAGCGAGGAGGTGAACTGACTCGATGTTGTGTGAACGTTGATTCGGTCACGGCGTGCGTGTGTGTGAATTGTGCGTGAGATGTTGTTGTTTTTGTTGTTGTGATTGGTGCCCAATGAAAGTGCCTCGGTGTGAATGTCTGGCGGGGCGGGGGAGGGGTGTTGGACATTTTGGGTTGTTCCACTTCGTAATCTGTAGCGTGGCCGCAGCTCCTGGTGTTCTGAGGAGAACGCCACTGACCTCTGACCCTTGGCAGCTGGCAGGAGGCTGGGAGCTGTTGGCATGCCAACACTGAAGCCTGGCCATTAGCTACTCTGATGACTTTGTGCTGCACGGGTAGCGGAGATGGTTGCTACTACGTGTGTGTGTGTGCATGTCTGTGTGTGTCTGTGTCTGTGCGTGTGCGTGTGCGTGTGCGTGTGCGTGTGCGTGAGATCGTCCCACTGTGTCCTGTGTTGTCCCGGCACGGTGCAGCTGTACGAGGTGAACACAGTGTAAATCAGGCTCCCTGTGGAGAGGCCAGTAGCATTAGGGTGTGTGAGCAGGCTGGGACTCTGGGTGGGCACACACGTGCACGTGTGCAACATGTCTATTTGCAAAGAGCGACGGTAGGTGTTTAGAAATGCCCCCCCCCCCCCACCTGGAGCGGCAATGCAGGAAGTAACTGACGGAAGTAAGACCCTCTTACGCCCCCCAGTGGAAGGAGGTGTGGAGGAGTGTGGACTTCGGGAGGGAACAGGCCATTGAGAATTCGCTGCTGATACGTAGAACAACGTCGCTTACCTTTTGATTTTCTGTTATTTCATCCGCCTGCATTTTACTTTGAATAAATAGGGGTCAATTAGTTGTTTTTAAAATATTAGAGATGCTTTCCAGGTCCACTGGCGAGGCTTTTGGCAGCCATCTGCAATAGACATTTAGTCTGCACATGTGAAATGAAATGGTGATGCCTTCTTCCTGCTTTCTGGTTTTTGTTGATAGGTCAATACTAAAGGCTGGTTTTTGTGTCAGTCTGCCTTTACCATAGTCAAAAGGAACTCCACCTTCTGCTGTTTTTTCATTAGAGGAAGGGAAGTTCAGTTATTTGTTATTTTTGAATAAAGGGAACTGCCTGTTTGTTGCTTCCTGATCCATTAGCATGCTCCACTTGTAACTTATATCCTCTGCTGTGTATTGTGTGTGGGCTGTTTTCAGGGATTTCTCAGTTACAATAAAAAGAGCCAATGATTTTGGTATGTTTTTTTGTTGTTGTATATCATAGAACAAACGGGTCAAGTTTCTATGCGTCTTTCCCATGCAAATCGCTCCAATGTTTTTTTCAGGCCATGATGTGTCTTTCTTTTGTGGTTGACAATCAGGTATCAGTATGTTTTGGATGTCAATCAAAGAGCCTGACAAGAAAAGTAACTTCAGTGATTTCTTTAAAGTCATAGTTACTTTCTCTTTTCTTTTAACTGAAGATATTGTGAATGTTCTGTTAATCACATGCGAACCAATAAACTTATTTTGAAATTATGTCAGCAATGTAGTGGTTGGGTTCTTGTTTTTTAACTTCCTTACTCCAAGACAGCAGTTCAATGGCATGGGAGGTTTAACTCTCTTCCTACTCCGTTAATTAATCAATTTAATTTATCATCCTAATGAACAGAGGAGAAAATAACGTGTTGGTTTGTTCCCTAGTTTATTTTGCATAACAGGATTTAAGATCAGAGCATGGTCAGAGTCTAGATCAAATCATAAACATTGTATGACCTCCCTATTACCCACATTTTCCAAAATGTCTGAGAAAAGGTTATTTCTTCTGTTTCTGTATACATTTTTCTGTATGTGTATATTTCTGTTACTTCTTTGTATAGATGTATCTATTTATTTATTTATTTATAATCAAATTAATGTATTTAGGCCATTTGTGCACTGCAGTGCATGCAGTTCATACAGTAGTCCACCGGGGGGCGCTGGACTCTGAGGCCTGGCACTGAGTCTCATGATCCAGCAGTATTTTATTTTTTTATTAATCGCTTGTGTATCCAAGGTCAGCTGACTGAGACTGCATCCCTTTTGCAGAGGTGACCTGTTCACAAGGCATGTAATGAAACATTCATACATGATAATAATATATAATTGTAGGTCCTTGGATCGCTATCTCTCATTACACCATCACATTGAACTTGTACAGACCAGCATGTCTAATGTATATTAATGTGTTAGCTTAGCTTAAACCATGTAGTATGTCCCACATAAGTATATCAGAAACCGTTAGTAGGACGTTCATCTGCTATGCCCATGTGTCATTTACTTGTCTATAATATAACACACATGACCTTCTCCCCAATCATAAGATCAAAAAGTCTCTTTTATGAACTCCAGGGGTGTCAGAGAATGAGAGCGACTACCAGCTCTATTGTGACTCTGCTATCTAGCTGCTCCCCTGGGGAACGCATAACTATTCACATCACACACACTGACAAAACAACTTTGAAGAACAAATTGTTCTTTTCACTTTACACGCTTTTAAAAGAAATGGAATAACGCTGGGAGGACAAACGTGGTAGGATAAGGTCGTTATACCTTGTTGTAGCAATAGCAGTGACCTCTGACCTCTGGATCATAACTGTATGAGCTAGGTTTGCGTCTCACACGAGAGCGTACGCCTGGTTCAAAGTACTCCATTGTAATCCCCCGTACACTAAGACTGTTTCTCAACACAGGTGTTATGATGATATATTGAACTCCAATACAGACATCATCCTATCAATGATGGGCAGTAGTTACATGATATGATAAAACAGACAGTGTAGTCTCACTGTACCCAGTGCATCACCCTCGGCTAAGCTGCATCAGAGAGTACATGAAGATGGTGGCAGTAGGAACGGACAGATCAATAGATATGGCCAAGGAAATGAGCTTTGGGTTATTGGAAACCCCCTTAATGGCCGAGCAGGGCAGGCAGGCAGGCAGGCATCGACCAGAGGCAGATTGCACCGCTCCTGGAGAAATACGGGCCCTGCCAAAGAACGACTTCAGGTGATTGATTCCTTTCCTTGGTCTACTGGGCATTGAAGCAAGCCCAGGGTGGTTAATCAGACGAGAGGCCTGGCTGGTTCAAAGAATGACACGGCCAAATGGAGTAGAGTGGGAATAGGCCAGAAAGCGGCCTAATCGTTTAGCCGTAGCTGCTGGATGTACGTGCCTGGCTGATGGACTGCACATAGCCGAGGTGTGTAGCCGTGTAGCCGTTTAGAAAGGCAGCTTGTGAGGCAGGTTCAGAATTAAGCTATCCCTCTCTCCAACACGGCTGCTAAGCCGGTTTAAAAATAGAACAGGAAGTAGAGAGGGATTGAGAGAGGGCTAACTAGTTGACGGAACAGGTCGAGGAACGGACAGGAGGAAGAGGAGGAGGAGGAGG
>JAPMUY010002034.1:152500-170000 GCA_026901105.3 Galaxias olidus | reverse complement strand
ATACCAAAGAGAGAAGAGAGACTAGAGAGAGGACATGATTGGGAAGCTGATGTAATGTTCAGCAGCAGGCCGGACAAAGGGTCGAGGAGACGCTGTGTGTGTGTGTGTGTGTGTGTGTGTGTGTGTGTGTGTGTGTGTGTGTGTGTGTGTGTGTGTGTGTGTGTGTGTGTGTGTGTGTGAAGTTGCATGTGTGTGCGTGCAACGTGTAGGGTGGGGACATACCATATCATGATACTTCTTTTGTGTGGTGATGCGTGTGTGTGTGTGTGTGTGTGTGTGTGTGTGCACAGTGTGTAGGGTGGGGACATTAAGTATCATGAGAATTACGTTTGTGTTCACATGTGTGTATAAGTGTAAGTGTGTGTGTGTGTGTGTGTGTCCGTGAGAACACTCAGGATGTCTTATTCCTGTACTTGGCACTTCCCAAGAGGCTTTATTTCATTAATCGGATCGCCACTCCACATCTCTGGACTCCTTCTCTTCTCCCTCTGAACACGTTCTCCTCTCTCATCCCCCTCTCATTTACCCCGCCACCCTTTCTCAATCTCTGTTCTCTCTGGTTTCTTCACCTGTTGATACTGCCCTTCCCTCTCTCAATTCAATTCAATTAAATTTCAATTTCAATGCTTTATTGGCATGACTGTACAGAAGTAGACAATATTGCCAAAGCAGTTTACAAAATAATACAAATACAATTTTTGATTGGTTTGCATAGATCACAAAAAGACAGATAGTTTAAAAAAAAATGAAACAATTACAAATTCAATTGTGTAAAAACATTAATACTCAGGTACAGT
Source organism: Galaxias olidus (assembly GCA_026901105.3). Taxonomy (NCBI): domain Eukaryota; kingdom Metazoa; phylum Chordata; class Actinopteri; order Galaxiiformes; family Galaxiidae; genus Galaxias; species Galaxias olidus. Next base: position 169,203 of record JAPMUY010002034.1, on the reverse strand, counting down.
ACAAACTAAATGCAGTGTGTTGTGGGCCTGTGAGTGTGTGTGTGTGTGTGTGTGTGTGTGTGTGTGTGTGTGTGTGTGTGTGTGTGTGTGTGTGTGTGTGTGTGTGGGAGAGTGCACACAATCAGTGCAAAATAAGGCCATCCTGCATCACTTGTTTCCCTGTTTGTGTTGTGTTGCATGTATGTGTTTAATGTATCTGTTTCTAAATTGTAATTTTTATGTCTGCGTGTGTGTGTGGGTGTGTGTGTGTGTGTGTGTGTGTGTGTGTGTGTGTGTGTGTGTGTGTGTGTGTGTGTGTGTGTGTGTGTGCATGTGTGTATGTTGATCACTCACTATCCCTCAGGTTGTGGCATACATAAATGTACTTTGCAGCAAGGTTTGCCACATTATTATCCTCTCCTAGGAGAGCTCTGAATTTGTGGTTGTCATTTAGTTTATAAAAATTTGGTATTAGTACTTCAAATTTGGGAAAGTATTGCTGTCTTGTGTTTTTGAATTTTTCACATGTTAAAAGGAAGTGCATCTCTGTCTCAACCTCAGCTGTCTTGCAGTGACCACATATCCTTTCCTCTTTTTGAAGCCATGACTTTTTAAATCTCCCTTTTTCAATTGCCAAATGGTGGTCACTTAGCCTGTACTTGGTTAAGATCTGCCTCTGCTTAATATCTCTGACAGTGAAGAGATATTCAGCCAAGTTATATTCTCTGTTTAGGGAATGGTAACAGTCTAATCTGCTTTGAGTTTTAGTTTCTTGATTCCAATGTTCCAAATATGACTCTTTGCTTTGTTTGATAATTTGATTGACACTAAATTGTATTTCTAAGGCAGTGTTAGTGTGAGAGTGTAGTTGAACATGATTAGTCAGTTTCAGCACCAACTGGCTGAGGGGACTCTTCTTAGGGTTCAGTCTTTCTGCAGGGTTCTCTCTCTCTGTCTCTCTCTCTCTCTCTCTCTCTCTCTCTCTCTCTCTCTCTCTCTCTCTCTCTCTCTCTCTCTCTCTCTCTCTCTCTCTCTCTCTCTCTCTCTCTATCTCTCTCTCTCTCTCTCTCTCTCTCTCTCTCTCTATCTCTCTCTCTCTATCTCTCTCTCTCTCTCTCTTTCTCCTCCCTGTTCTCTCCGTTAAGATCACGTTCTTTTGTGACCGCGCTACCATGGCGACACCCCCCCCCCCCCCCCCCCCCCCAATTATCAGAGCTGCTGTCACTCTTTCCATTCCCAACCTTCTGAGGAATGTTCCTCTGTCTATTTCTGTTCCCCCTCTATCTGGTAGCTCTTTGTCCTTCTCTCCTCCCTCATCCCTCCTTCCTGTTTTCTTCGGGGGGAGGGGGAGGGGGGGGGTGCTCTCTCGTTCTTTCCATCATCTGTCAGTATGTGATCTCACTCTTTCCTCTTTTTTCTTCCCTCCTTTCCCTCCGTCTGCTCCTCTGTCTCTTTCTCTCCTCCCCCTCTCTCGCCCTCTCTCTCTCTCTGGGCCCCATGTGTAAAACACAGATTATTGCAGACACTGATCAACTCGGATTAGCTAGGATCACCTTCAGACACACACACACACACACACACACACACACTCACAGTGTGTTCACGCTCTCTCTCTATCTTTCTCTCACCCATACATAGACACAGACACACACACACACACACACACACACACACAGGAAGACTGACCTTTACACTCACACTCCCATTCAACACACATCCACGCTTGTGTACCCCCTCAGCCCCCCCCCCCCCCCACACACACACACACACTCACACGCACATCATCCTCCCCTTGGTTGCCCACCCTCACTGACAGTAACTCAGTGTGACAAAACATGTCAAAGGCAACCTTGAATCACGCCCTCCAAGACATATTATTCTCCATCAAACACACACACACACGCACACACACACCTACAGGAGGACATTGGTGGGCCCTCCAGTTGGCTCGGCACGACGCTGTGTTGAGCACTGAAGACTGGGCTGCTGCTCTTCAAAATGTGGACTGTCTTTAATGGGGGGTGAGCGACAGCACAGCAATGACACAGCACGGTCTACTTCAAAGACACCCACATAGCCCAACCTCGCTCAAAATGATAGTGGGTACCATATAATCTCTCTCCTCTCTTCTCGTTCTCTTTCTCTCTCTCTCTCTATCTCTCTCTCTCTTCCTCTCTCTCTCTCTCTCTCTCTCTCTCTCTCTCTCTCTCTCTCTCTCTCTCTCTCTCTCTCTCTCTCTCTCTCTCTCGTTCTCTCGCTCTGTGTTTTCTACCCCTATGATTCTCTTCCTTACTTTCCCTCTTCTCCTCCTACTTCCATCCCTCAATTTCTCTGACTCAGCAGTATGAGTCGGAGACAAGGTCACCTGACTCTTGTTGCCGTGGAGACCGGGAATAGGGGGATTTTTCTCTTCCCCCCTCCTTCCTCTACTGCAGGGCAGAGAGAGAGAGAGAGAGAGAGAGAGAGAGAGAGAGAGAGAGAGAGAGAGAGAGAGAGAGAGAGAGAGAGAGAGAGAGAGAGAGAGAGAGAGAGAAAGAGTGAGGGAGGGTCAGAAAGCTGTTTGAATTAATAGCTACATGAAGGAATGGCAGAGGTTAAAGAAGGATACTGCTGGCTGCCATCTTGTTTTGAATGCGTTTAGATAACTTTATTAGCAAAGTTACATATGGAGAAGGGCATCTATATGATACAGGCTTTTAACAAACAACCATCCTTTTCTGCAGTATGGTATTATTATAATGATAATATTATTATAATGCTGTATTTATGGTATACTACATAAAAACTCAATAGGTATGTATAGTCTTTGTTGTGTGGAATTGTCTTTTCTTACTGACATAAAGAACGCTTCTTGCAAATGCTATTCTTTGTTACCCTCAGTATTCGTTGTCCTTACAATTATAGTCTTATCAAAGATGCTCTGGGCTCAATATCATAATATCCACAGTCTGTGCATTATTCTAACTGGAAATAGCGAAAGAGAAATAACACAGAAGTAATACGATAAAAATAATTGCAAACTAACAACAACCAGTGTGAATCGTCAGTAACAGACATCATTACATTAACCAGTGCTGGTAAAACTACTGTAAAACTAAAACATACTTTATTGTATTCATCTACAGTGCTTTCGCCTAAGTTAAAATCACAGAGGTGAGTAAAACAAAAGGGTGAGTCAAACTTAAAGAGTTTAATATATCCTATTCCTACAGATAAACACTATGTCAACCCTACAATGAGATATACGATAAAGTGATGAAAAGCCTATGCGTAAGGGCAGCTTGCTCTGTGCAAAGTGGTAACCTTAACATGGGCTGCTCGGCCTCAGCTGGCTGGACAGTGGACAGGGTTCGCCTTTTCCGTTTGCTAAGCACAAACGTCAATACATGCGGTTGGTCATATGCGTGGAGAGGGTGAAAGACATCAGCTTGTTCATATATGTCCAAGGTGTGGGTTCATTCTGGATGGTGAGGCCAGCTCTACGGCATCGTCCATGTTATACGGGCACTCACACGAGGAAGAAGGTGTTCTGTTTGGGCTTTGCAAACAGAAAGCAAAAGACGTTCTAAGGGAATCCCAAAGTTTCCATCTAAGGACGTCTACGAGCCGATATGAATGGCTGGGTTGCAGTCCAACCATCTCTTTCTTTTGATTGGAGATTAGATAGTTTCCAGTTATTAAACTGACGCAGGACCAAATTACGTTAATCAGTCCGGATGACACTGTAAGGATGTCAGTAGGGGGCGACGTTTGAGGGGACTTTGGCTTGGTTTTGTTGCTTCAGACCAGAGTGCAAGGTCATGTCCAGAAACAGTATCGATGTCGCTCTTACAATTATTTTCCTTTTTCATGTAAAAAAAAACAACCCAACGACAAACATAATTACATCAAAACAACAATCAAGAACTATTTAAAACACACAATCAAGAACTATTTAAAACACACAATCAAGAAATATTTAAAACACACAATCAAGAACTATTTAAAACACACAATCAAGAATTGGAATGAAGTTGTTCCACCATCTAACTACAGTTCAAATGTAATTAAACTGCAAATAGAATTAATCCGTATCAAACAACTCCCCAACACCGACGTTAACCTGGAGAAATCACATAACATTGTAGCACAGTACAATAAACAAACAATAGTCAGCCGCCCTACATGCAAGTGATAAGATCCCATGCCATAGATCAAGACCCAACTAAATGACTGTCTCCTTAGCATTTACCAAAACAACTGTCTCCTTTTCCTTTAGCTTAACAACTGTCTCCTTAGCATTTAGCTTAACAAATATCTCCTTAGCATTTAGCTTAACAACTGTCTCTCCTTCACCTTTAGCTTAACAACTATCTCCTCAGCCATTAGCTTAACAACGGTCTTCTCAGCCTTTAGCTTAACAACTGTCTCCTTAGCATTTAGCTTAAAAACTGTCTCTCCTTCACCTTTAGCTTAACAACTGTCTCCATAGCATTTAGCTTAACAACTACCTCCTTAGCGTTTAGCCTAACATCTGTCTGTCCTTCACCTTTAGCTTAACAACTATCTTCTCGGCCTTTATCTTAACAACTGTCGCCTGAGCCTTAGCTTAAAAACTGTAGCCTTAGCATTTAACTTGACAACTACCTCCTCAGCCTTTAGTTTTACAACTGTAGCCTTGGTATTTAGCTTAACAACTGTCTCCTTAGCTTTTAGCTTAACAACTGTCTACTTAGCATTTAGCTTAACAACTGTCTCCTTAGCATTTAGCTTAACAACTGACGCCTGAGCCTTTAGCTTAACAACTGTCTCCTTAGCATTTAGCTTAACAACTGTCTCCTTAGCATTTAGCTTAACAACTGACGTCTGAGCCTTTAGTTTAACAACTGTCTCCTTAGTTTTTATCTAAACAACTGTTTTCTTAGCCTTTAGCTCACCTATAGCCGCACCGCCCCATCTACCCTGCAGTGTTCGGGGCTTGTCTTTCACTGTGTGCGGCCATGTTGTGGGCCGTCCTTGCATGCCGAGCACCGTGATTGGAGGGAAAGGCAGTGGGGTAGAGCTTTCTCCCCCTCGGGGTGGCCAGCCCACTACTCTCTGCTTTTCCTTTTGGCAAATCAGCCGCAAGGTAGCGTGAGTGCAGGACCTCCGTCTGCCGCATCCCCCCCCACACACACACACAAAAACGCTGTAGGAAAAAATTGCAGTAGGGAAGCGTGACAAAAAGGCCTGAGCTGGCCCTGCTCTGCATGTAGGCCAACTCATGCTATCTCTCCCTCTATCCTTGCCTGTGGCCTCTTCCATTCACTTCTCTCTCTCTCTCTCTCTCTCTCTCTCTCTCTCTCTCTCTCTCCCTCTCTCTCTCTCTCTCTTCTTGGCACATTTGTACAAACAAACTTCTCTCTCTGTTTCTCCACTTTTGTAGCGTATACTAACGCATAAGCGTCCGCCTGTTTATCCCTCTGTCTCCCTGTCTGTTCCTTGTCTCTCTTGATATCTGGCCTGCAGCTATAGGCTATAGCTGTGAAAGGAAATGAAGCCATGAGGACGGTGTGGTCTAACGGTTGTGTAGATAACAGATGTGTTGGTGGAACTTGCCAAGTCACTCCCTGGCCTCTGAAAAGCTAAATCCTGACACCAGCACTATAGGCAGGTAATATCATGGTGCATGAGAGGGCTGGGTGTGGCCCAGAATAGTTGCTTACTTACTATCTCTTTCTCACGCAAAAATGTCGCTCTCCCTTAAGCACGTGTGCGCGCGCACACACGCACACACACAGAGAGAGACTGAATCAGAAACAGTAAAGCATAATGATTATATTATTGTATTATACTTCCCACCCACTGTCTGACATTCTGTCTGACACTAATGTAGGCCTTCTATCGGAAAACAACCAATGAAGGATCACTGAAACATTCCGTGACAAAACACGACCAGAGAAACTGGGTGATGGTCATCATGCAATGTAAAGCCCACGAAGACACTGTTTCATATAAAAAAATGTATGCATAACACAGAGACAACACAACCACGACAACTAGTATCTAACCTTGTGCGTCCATTTACACAACATTTCAGCCTAGACGCTCGCGGTGCTGATGGCTGAAAGCCTCGGAATTCTGCAGTAATACAGGAGGGGCAGACTTGGTTTTCTATTGGCCCGTATGAAGGATTACCTGAATACCATTGGTCGGATTGTCTGTCAGAGAAGAGACGCTCGGAATTGTTATTGGCCAATTCAGTGGCCTGTAGGCGGATGTACCAGCTAGGCCTTTATCAGCTTTGCTTCAAGGGGGCGGTTCGTTCACGCGCACCCACCGGCGCTTCTTCCATAGGCGGAGTGGTGTGTAAAGAAGCGCAAGAGGAGTACTGCGGCAGTCGGCAGAAGCGCGGAGGGAGATCAAATCCTAAAAAGGGAGCTGTGCGGTTTCTTAGTTTCGCCGGTCTTTTACCGCAAGTATCAGAGAGCAAGAGAAGGACCCGCATCCTCGCGTGATGCTCCGCTTGAGACCGCAGCATTTCATTTGAAAGACGTGTCAGTGGGGGGAAAAAGATTGTTAGATTTTGGAGGTTAGATAGACGAACAGTTTATGTATCTATTATGTATGTTGTCAAATTTCCTGACGCATTTTCTTAATTCATTTTCGTTTACCTGAATAACTGAGCATAATGTCTTCTCTTACGTTTTCAAAAGGCAATACACTTTGATATAATTCAACCTGAGTGGCTGACAATTCTCAAGCTTTGCATCACCTAAGAGGAGAAGAGTGACTGCGCAACCATGGGGGTAAGCCCGGCGTTTCCAACTTTTTATTGCGTTCTAGCTCAACAGAAACGACTCATAGATGCCATATAAGAAGTAGCCTGTTAACATTTAAGATCTACTGCTTGCTAGGAAGCACATGATAGAATGCAGTGTCATGACATTGACTCTAATGCGGATTTTGTTTTACCTTGCTCTGCCAGTGATAGGCTACAGGCTACTGCGACAAATTGATGTGGCGAGCAGCTATAGGCACTGGCATTTACCGGCTGCAGTTTGTCCTAAATGACATAGCATAACGCAATAGCCTTTAGTCTCCAGAGAATCAGAGAATGACAGGCCTGACCTTGTAACTGTTCCTGTGTTTCCATCATGCTGATATACATGGGGTGTTAAAATGTAAAAAGATAATTTAATCAAAGTAATTAATGCATTTATAGTTTCCAATCATATAGGCCACAATGTCATTCATGGAGCTTTGGTATTGGTATCGTGACACTTCTTTAGACTATAACCTTCCCATGCTAATCGGTTTATTCTTATTGCAGCCTCGTGTGTGTGTGTGTGTGTGTGTGTGTGTGTGTGTGTGTGTGTGTGTGTGTGTGTGTGTGTGTGTGTGTGTGTGTGTGTGTGTGTGTGTGTGTGTGTGTGTGTGTGTGAGAGAGAGAGAGAGAGAGAGAGAGAGAGAGAGAGAGCGAGAGAGAGAGAGAGAGAGAGATGCACATTTGCTTCAGAGAGAGAGAGAACGGAATGATTACATTTTTGTGATAAATCACTATATGCGGAAAATCATGTTGTTGAAATTATCCTGCGTCCTCCCTTGCTGAGCTATCTCCAACGGACACTGCTAGTTCTAGCAAATGTGATTTAACATACATGTTAAAGTGCCCTTGAAGTATGATGGACGATTTGAGTCGGTGCGATGCAGAGCACATTGTGTTTCTATGGAAGCTGTCAGTGGAGGAGATGCGATGCATCAGCGCCCGGCAGCCTCGTTGACCCATGCGTCATAATGCGGTTACCGGGAATAAGCGCTTCACCAGCTTATTCTCCCTTAATTTGTGACATAACAGGGACACGGTAATCGCCCCGACAGTGCGGGCGCAGTGGATTTAAAAATATATACCTTGAATAAAAGAATGGCTCGTATGACGACGTAGTTGGGATTGATGTTCGACGAATTCACTCAGAATATTCTCTTACTGCGTCAATGTGCGCACCTGAAATTTCATTTGACATTTCGATTTTAAAATCGATTTTCATCTTTGTATAACACTAATAGACACGTATATCGTAAAGTCGTTCTCCGTGTTATGGAATCCAATAGAATGCAGGAAAAAAGTTCTTCACAATTGGAAAATTCCGAGGAGGCAGCAGCTCAAATGCTGCGTATGTCAGGCTATTGCGCAATTTCTACCCCATCGTCATCCTGCAGTGGGAGTTGTAGTTTTTCATCATACCTACTGTTCTGCGGGATCAAGTTAATGGGAGGACATGGCGCCGCAGTATCCTCAGGGTTTATAGACGCTCCATAGTTTGTGTGACCAATTTATTTTATGGTAGCAACATTTACTGCCATATTTCTCTGGTCTTGAAGATAGTTTGCCTGTGCCAAAGGGAGGCAGAGAAACTAAAACAATCTATGATTTGGCGTTTCATTCGTATGTTTAGGCTAAATCAGCAGTAATAGGCACTGCGTCAATGGGACAGGGACAAAGTTGTGACGCATACACTACTGTCATGGAGAAAGGTCATGCAGAGTGTACAGGAGAAAAACGGCAAATACATCCTATGTAGTCAATTACAGTAAAAGAGAATACAAACGTAATTTAAATATGATTACTGTATTCTGTATCCTGCCATTAAATGTATGCCTTCACCTGTGGTTCCGCGAAGTCGCATTTACGCAGTGACGTTTGACGCGCTGTGCCTCGGCGCTGCCAGCTGCCCGACCCAAGGCCGCAGGGGGGGCATCGCGTGCGACGCACCAGCTGCGTCAAAATGGTGGGCGGTGCCTTCAGAGTGGAAATTCCCTGTAAAGAACTGTGATAGGCTGGGGGAAGTAGCCATGCAATGAGAAATGACAAGATGTAGAGATGCTGTAGCAAAACTGAGATGCTTTGTCAGTGAGGAAGTGTCAAGATTAGTCAGAGGGACTTACAATTGCTGCTTTGCTGGAGCTAAACAGAGGCCCACAAATTGGCCCAGCAGTTTCTCTCTCTCTCTCTCTCTCTCTCTCTCTCTCTCTCTCTCTCTCTCTCTCTCTCTCTCTCTCTCTCTCTCTCTCTCTCTCTCTCTCTCTCTGCCCCGAGATGCTACAGTGGAACCTGGTGATGAAAGACTAGAGGGCAACGTGGGGCGACAGAAAGCAGCCGTAGAGAGGTGACAGGGTAGAGATAGCGGGTTGAGACGGCCACACAGCCGACGACCGCTCCGGCTCACCTTCAAACACGTGAGGGAGGGAGAGCGATGGGGGAAGGGTGCCGCCCGTGACGGGGGGGGGGGCGATAAGTGACGGATTTGCAGGTGTGGAACGCCAGGGGGAGGGATTTGAAACGCGGGGAGAGGAGGGGGAGGTGCTCAAAGAAGGGGGGTGGGTCGGGGGGGGGGGGGGGGGGGGTAGGGCTTACTGTATCCTGTTACGGGATTGCATTACCATAGCTCCTGTTTCCCTTGTCCCGCTTTGCTCCGAGGCTTGGTTACCACGGTGAGTGAAGGGCATGATGGGACTGGACAGTAGGGGGGTGTGTTGGTGGTGGTGGTGGGTGGGTGGGGGGGGGGGACTAGCAGGTTCAGGTGTCACAGCATAGTAACACGGGCGTTGCCGTGTTAGGGGAGGGTCGTAATGGCTCTGACGGTGAAGGTCACGCTGGGGGGGGGGCAGCGGGGAGAGGCAGGAGTGGCATAGTGCAGCACACAGGGCTCATGACATCATGGAGGGGGTGTGCATAAAAGTGCAGATGGGGCAGGAAATAAAAAAAAAGGTAAATGTACCTGGACGACAGAGCGGAGACTGTGGGACGCCGCTGAGGATGAAGACAGGGGTGAAACCGCTGTCTCCGGTCTGCTTCCTGCTTCCTGCTTCCTGCACCAGCCCAGCCCAGAGTTTTGGTGCAGCGTGCTCCCCCCTTGGTCCCTCCTCACTGCACCTGTAGCTCCATGCCGATAGGCTGGCGCAGTGCACCCTATCGTGACCGAGCTGAGTGACACGGATCAGAACCAATCGCGCGGTTCGTTATCCCTCCCCACAAACCTATCGATCGAAACGGCTGCCTGAGCCAGAGCTACTCGGGTGGGAGGGGGGGGAGGCTAAAGGTCAAACAGTCGACCCTTGGGAATGCTGTCCTTTTAACTGTCCCATTGACGGGAACATCAATAGGGCGCCTCAGTAATGATCTTTGTCCTGCAACCCCCCCCCCCCCCCCCCCCCGCTGAAGGACACTGCTGAGAGAGGCAAGAGGCCTATGTCATGGATACCAGTTAAACAGCTCCACCTTATAGTCGATATGTTGCTACAGCTGGATGACGGTTAACATGACTGCTCTTCCCATAAGCCCAGTGGAGTTGCGAGGGGCTCATATTCTACTTTGTGTAAGTGTAGGAGACTTAAAGGTCACTTGTGTGTTTTGACTTCCCCCTCTATAGGGCAATAACAGAGGCTCTCTATCACTGTACTGTGGGTTTAAAGTGAACCCAGACCCTACGGGGGAGAGAAAGTTGTTGTTACAGGGCACTAGGAATCTGGATGCCTCTCCTGAGAAAGAGAGAGAGAGAGAGACAGAGGAGTGTTGGGTTCCCTTTGAACAAAGGCATGACTATTTCACAATGTTGTCCTGGAGATCTGTGTGTGTGTGGCGTGTGCCGTGTGTGTGTGTGTGTGTGTGTGTGTGTGTGTGTGTGTGTGTGTGTGTGTGTGTGCCTATGTGTGTGTGCGTGCCACAGGCCAGAAATTAAACAAGGAGTCTACTCTCTACAGAGAAGCGTAGCTATAAAAGTTTGATGGTACCACTTGATCAAACTTGTTTGGCTGAACGCTAGCTCCGCGTCCACACAGCAAGCCAACACAGAGGGAACATTGCAGCGTGAGGTAGCCTCGTAAATAGTCTCCATTATATTTCTCCACAGACAGAAACAGGTAGTGGCCTGTTTTGGTGGATTAGGATATTTAAATGATTTAGAAGCACAGCCACATTGTTGAAGCAGAATGGTTGAGTGACATTATTCTGTAGGTATCCATCTGAGAAAAGCATTCGTAGGATTTAGTACGGAACTTGAACTGGCAACTTGTGTGTGTGCGCGCGCGTGCGTGTGTGTGTGTGTGTGTGTGTGTGTGTGTGTGTGTGTATGTGTTTGTGTGTGTCTGTGTGTGTGTGTGTGTGTGTCTGTGTGTGTGTGTGTGTGTGTGTGTGTGTGTGTGTGTGTGTGTGTGTGTGTGTGTGTGTGTGTGTGTGTGTGTGTGTGTGTGTGTGTGTGTGTATTTGTCTACCAGCCAGCGAGAAGACCACAGGCAACCCAGTTTTGGGGCAAGGAGTGAGATGCCATATCTTCAGGGGCCTCCGAAAGGTCCGATTTATGACGCCACTGTACAAACGGCCATTCTGTCCAAAGCGGACACACTTTCTGTCACAAACACACACACACACACACACACACACACACAAGCTCGTAATACATAACACACAAAGACAGTATAATGCTAAGAGGCTGAAAGGGACTGCACACACGCAAACTCCTGCCCAGCTGCTCGCCCAGGATGAACAGATCAGGGAGGGAGGGAGGGATGTATGGACAGATGGGCGATGGAGGGAGGATGGAGGAGGGAGAGAAGGGGGTTGTAATGCCCTTGGGTGGGATTTCAGATGCAGTTTTTGTTTCGTTGTGTATTTTTTTTTGTGTGTGGAGAACACAAATTATTTGGAAACCCAAATACGGATTCAAAGGGCTTATCCCTCCTCCATCTTTCTCTCTCGTTCTCTCCTATTTCCCTCTGCCTTTCGTCCCTCACTCCTACTCACTCTCTTTCTCTCTCACCATCACCCTCCCTCTATATGCACTATTTACATACATCACTGGCAGGATTACATTTCTCTTCAGGTTTATATATACCAATTAGCTCTAATCCCCCTTTACATAATGATGGTTCTGGACAGGAAAGCTGTTCTCTTCTCTGACCTCTACAGTAACAGTATCTACAGGCTAATATGTAAACATTGATGTATACATTTCCACATATACGTATTATTCCTTGGTTGAAATGCAAAGATTTCCCAAAGGACATACAGATGAAGTAAGGTCATCACTAGTTTAAAACTCCTAGTGGATTGGTTCGAAGCCCTTTGTAACAGACACACTGTGGCGTGGTATGACTGTACACTAAGACCAACGCTGGGTTTTAGTGAGTGTGTGTGTGTGTGTGTGTGTGTGTGTGTTCATGTGTTAGTGTATTAGTGACTGTGTGTGTATCTGTGCGTATATTAGTGAGTGTGTGTACATATTAGTGAGTGTTAATGAGTGTATGTGTGTGTGTGTATGTGCTTGGATGCATGTGCATGTGTGTATTAGTGAGTGTGTATGTGTACGTATTACTATGTAACAGACACACTGTGGCTTGGTATGACGGTACACTAAGACCCGCGCTGGGCATTAGTGAGTGTGTATGTGTACGTATTACTATGTAACAGACACACTGTGGCTTGGTATGACGGTACACTAAGACCCGCGCTGGCATCCATTCGACCTGTTGACGGCTCCTCTCTCCAAACTCTGAGAGTGTGGGGTCGTTGTGGAGAGCCTAATCCTCAGCGCGGTAATCAGACTGGTTAATCCCGCTATCCTAGCCACCTGCCCCCCAGGCTGTGTGGGCGTGTCCTGGCTCAGGTCTGGAGCCCCTCCCAGGCTAATGCAGGGGGCAGCATATGGACCGGTGGCCCTAAGGTCATATGGCAGCTTCCTCGAGTGGGCACCGCAGCTAACACTCACACACACACACACACACACACACACACACACACACACACACACACACTAATATGCACACACGTACATACACACATTCACTAATACACACACACACACACTAATATGCACACACGTACACATACACACTCACTAATACACACACGCACATGCATGCACGCACATACACACACACACACATACACTCATTAACACTCACTAATATGTACAAACACACTCACTAATATACGCACAGATACACACACAGTCCCTAATACACTAACACATGAACACACACACACACACACACACACACACACACACACTCACTAATACCCACCACGCTAAGACACAAACGCCCACCTGTTTGACAAACGACATGAATAGGTGCAGCTTGTTGCGTTTAGCTCTTTAAGCCAAACTCTTCATCAAGTGCACCTCCTGTTAGGCAACCTGGCCCTTAGCTGGGACGGGCCCTTCAGAGGCTCTTGACCTATCACAGGGCCCCTCTCCCACGCAGACTCCGCCCCCAAACGGACCTCGTATTCACTCTGCAGGTCAACCCTCTCCAACCGCACCCCCTGAAATAGCTCTGTGTTGGGCCCAGCGTCGTTACGGTTACCAGCGTTGCTACGGTTAGCACCTCCTGCCTATCACCACCGAGGGCAGGGGGTGTACCATGGGGGCCCCGTGTCTCAACCCCCCCCCCCCCCCAAAAAAAGAAACAAGAGTTATAAAACTAATCAGAGCCTACAACATCCTCTACTACTCTGGAGAGACACTAAGAGGGCCATATAAACAGGATGTGATGCCATGGTAGCGTGTAGGCAAAGCTCACTTCCTGCCAGAACAGGAAGTGTGTTGTGCTGTGTGGGTCTGGCTTTGACAGTACAGGGTGTTTCCCCCGGAGATTAGAACATTTCCACCAGTCTAACCACTTCCCCTCAGGCAGTCAGTCAGCCGTTAACTCGGTTCTCACTTCTGTAATTTTCCCAGTCTGTGGCACGCATAGAGGGTGGGGGGTGGGGAGGCTGGTGTGCCACGCCTTCTCGCTCACCGTTAGTGGGGCATGCTTGGGCCTGCGCGTCCCTGACAGACCTCGGTGGCCTGGATGAGGCCAGGGGGCCACGCCCAGGGTGGAGGTGTAGGGTGGGTGGTAGAGGGCTGTGGAGGTCCCTTCAGCCTATAGAGACACATGGTCCTAGCACCCCACTCATCTACATGGTCAGTGTAGTTCTTCTAAGGTAGCACGGTCTTTACTGAACCTGGTCATTGTAGTTCTTCTAAAATAGCATGGTTATTACTGAACATGTCTTTGGTAATTGTAGTTCTTCTAAGGTAGCACGGTCTTTACTGAACCTGGTCATTGTAGTTCTTCTAAGGTAGCATGGTTGTTACTGAACCTGTCTTTGGTCATTGTAGTTCTTCTAAGGAAGCATGGTCGTTAGCCTGGCCTTGGTCATTGTAGTTCTTCTAAGGTAGCACGGTTGTTACTGAACCTGGTCATTGTAGTTCTTCTAAGGTAGCACGGTTGTTAATGAACCTGGTCATTGTAGTTCTTCTAAGGTAGCATGGTCGTTATTGAACCCATGTCTTTGGTCATTGTAGTTCCTATAAGGCAGCACGGTCATTACTGAGCCTGGTCATTGTAGTTCTTCTAAGGTAGCATGGTCATTACTGAGACTGGTCATTGTAGTTCTTCTAAGGTAGCACGGTCATTACTGAGCCTGGTCATTGTAGTTCTTCTAAGGTAGCACGGTCATTACTGAGCCTGGTCATTGTAGTTCTTCTAAGGTAGCACGGTCATTGCTGAACCTGTCTATGGTCATTGTAGTTCTTCTAAGGTAGCATGGTCATTACTGAGCCTGGTCATTGTAGTTCTTCTAAGGTAGCACGGTCATTGCTGAACCTGTCTATGGTCATTGTAGTTCTTCTAAGGTAGCACGGTCATTACTGAGCCTGGTCATTGTAGTTCTTCTAAGGTAGCACGGTCATTGCTGAACCCGTCTATGGTCATTGTAGTTCTTCTAAGGTAGCATGGTCATTACTGAGCCTGGTCATTGTAGTTCTTCTAAGGTAGCACGGTTGTTACTGAACCTGTCTATGGTCATTGTAGTTCTTCTAAGGTAGCATGGTCATTACTGAGTTGGTCATTGTAGTTCTTCTAAGGTAGCACGGTCATTACTGAACCTGTCTATGGTCATTGTAGTTCTTCTAAGGTAGCATGGTCATTACTGAGCCTGGTCATTGTAGTTCTTCTAAGGTAGCACGGTTGTTACTGAACCTGTCTATGGTCATTGTAGTTCTTCTAAGGTAGCATGGTCATTACTGAGCCTGGTCATTGTAGTTCTTCTAAGGTAGCACGGTTGTTACTGAACCTGTCTATGGTCATTGTAGTTCTTCTAAGGTAGCACGGTCATTACTGAGCCTGGTCATTGTAGTTCTTCTAAGGTAGCACGGTCATTACTGAGCCTGGTCATTGTAGTTCTTCTAAGGTAGCACGGTCATTACTGAACCTGTCTATGGTCATTGTAGTTCTTCTAAGGTAGCATGGTCATTACTGAGCCTGGTCATTGTAGTTCTTCTAAGGTAGCACGGTCATTACTGAACCTGTCTATGGTCATTGTAGTTCTTCTAAGGTAGCATGGTCGTTACTGAGCCTGGTCATTGTAGTTCTTCTAAGGTAGCACGGTCATTACTGAGCCTGGTCATTGTAGTTCTTCTAAGGTAGCACGGTCATTACTGAGCCTGGTCATTGTAGTTCTTCTAAGGTAGCATGGTCATTACTGAGTCTGGTCATTGTAGTTCTTCTAAGGTAGCGCGGTCGTTACTGAGCCTGGTCATTGTAGTTCTTCTAAGGTAGCACGGTCATTACTGAACCTGTCTATGGTCATTGTAGTTCTTCTAAGGTAGCATGGTCGTTACTGAGCCTGGTCATTGTAGTTCTTCTAAGGTAGCACGGTCATTACTGAGCCTGGTCATTGTAGTTCTTCTAAGGTAGCATGGTCTTTACTGAGCCTGGTCATTGTAGTTCTTCTAAGGTAGCACGGTCGTTGGGGACATTCGGCTGCTTGAGGCATTTGTCCTGCTCTCCCTTTTTTTTTGGTGACTTTGTGTCTCCTTGTCTCTTTCAATGATTTTGTGTCTGCTCACCCTCTCTCCTCACTCCCTTTCACTTTCCCCATACCTCTCTCTCTCTCTCTCTCTCTCCTTTCTCTCTCTCTCTCTCTCTCTCTCTCTCTCTCTCTCCTGCTCATTCTCTCTTTCTCTCTTTGTCTGTTTCTCTGCCGCAGTGCGTGTTCTCTCTGCGCAGACGGACTTTAGCCAACACAGTGACTCACCTCTACTCAACTGATGTGGTGCTTCTAGGTCCTGAACATGAGAACTCTCTGTTTTCACAACCCTTTCAAAATCACACACACACACACACACACACACACACACACATACACACACACCATACACATTCACACTCACTGACAGACACACGCACTTTCAGACACCATACTTACACATTCACAGACACACACAAACACACACACATACACACACACTCACAGACACACACACACTTTTACACACACACACACACACACACACACACGCACACACACACACACACTTTCACACAGTATACATACACACTCACAAACACAGACACTTTCACACATACATTTGCTGCGAATTGAGGCTGGTCTAATATAGAGCCGGGTGTAGTTACCATGACATCCATTATTAGTGATGTCACATCGGATCAGGCCGTCCTGGGACACCAGTCGCCATGGTTATCTGACCCCCTACAACACTCGGGCCGAGATCAAACCTGGACACAAAGTAGTGGTTCAAAGCCAACCGTCAGAACGGCCGCCTACAGTCAGAGCAGTGAGGATAGGCGGGTGTGACGAGCTGCATATCTCCATCATAGAGGGAAACCGTTCATCTATACACCACTAAGCACTGACTGCGTGAGTCTATGTAGGGTCTGTCCCACTAAGATGGTGTCTGCCTGACTGCCTGCCTGTCCAT
>JAPMUY010002034.1:102500-145000 GCA_026901105.3 Galaxias olidus | reverse complement strand
GCGTGGAAGGTAACCATGGCGACGACACTATGTTGTGGCAAACGAGCATGTCAGCATGATAGAATAGCTAACCGTATGAGACAATGTGTCAGTTACAGACATTAGTGCATGTACACAAAAAGACACGTTTATTCATTCTTAAAAAATAGTTTTTCCACTTGCTTAGAACTCGACAAGACTTTGGAAAAGAGCAAAAGCAGAAGAAAAATCCTCTTTTTTCTTTCAGTTAAAGCTTTGCCTCTGCTCTCCTCTCCTCCTCTCCTTTCCTCTCCTCTCCTCTCCTCCCCTCTCCTCCCCTCCCCTCTCCTCCCCTCTCCTCTGCCTCCCCTCTCCTCTCCTCTCCTCTCTCTCTCCTCTCCTCTCCCCCTCTCCTCCTCTCCTCTCTCCTCCTCTCCTCTCCTCCTCTCCTCTCCCCCTCTCCTCTCCTCCTCTCCCCCTCTCCTCTCCTCCTCCTCTCCTCCTCCTCTCCTCTCCTCTCCTCTCAGGTACGGCTCGTGGCATCGTGGTGTGCACCGGCGACCGCACCGTCATGGGCCGCATCGCCACGCTCACCTCGGGCCTGGAGAGCGGCAAGACGCCCATCGCCAAGGAGATCGAGCACTTCATCCACCTCATCACGGGCGTGGCCGTCTTCCTGGGCATCACCTTCTTCATCCTGGCCGTGTGTCTGGGCTACAGCTGGCTGGAGGCCGTCATCTTCCTCATCGGCATCATCGTGGCCAACGTGCCTGAGGGACTGCTGGCTACCGTCACTGTGAGTCGCCGTTTGTGCCAGGGTCTGTGTGTGTGTGTGTGTGTGTGTGTCTGTGTGTGTGTGTGTGTGTGTGTGTGTGTGTGTGTGTGTGTGTGTGTCTGTGTGTCTGTGTGTGTGTGTGTGTGTGTGTGTGTGTGTGTGTGTGTGTGTGTGTGTGCGCGCGTGCATGTGTGCGCGTGTGTGTGTGTGTGTGTGTGTGTGTGTGTGTGTGTGTGTGTGTGTGTGTGTGCGCGTGCGTGTGTGTGTGTCTGTGCATGCGTGCGTCCATGTGTGTATTTAAAATGCTGCATAGTCCTCTCCGCCTCTCCTCCTCTCCTGCTCTCCTCCTCTCCTCCACTCCGACTTCTCCTCCGCTCCTGCTCTCCTGCTCTCCTCCTCTCCTCCTCTCCGACCTCTCCTCCGCTCCTCCTCTCCTCCTCTCCTCCTCTCCTCCTCTCCTCCTCTCCTCCTCTCCGACTTCTCCTCCTCTCCTCCTCTCCTCTCCTCCTCTCCTCCCTCTCCTCCTCTCCTCCTCTCCTCCCTCTCTTCCCTCTCCTCCTCTCCTCCCTCTCCTCCTCTCCTCCTCTCCTCCTCTCCGTCTCTCCGCCATGCTCACGCGGCCATGCCTCCTCTCTCGTCCCCCAGGTGTGTCTGACCCTGACCGCCAAGCGCATGGCCAAGAAGAACTGTCTGGTGAAGAACCTGGAGGCTGTGGAGACCCTGGGCTCCACCTCCACCATCTGCTCCGACAAGACGGGCACCCTGACCCAGAACAGGATGACCGTGGCCCACATGTGGTTCGACAACCAGATCCACGAGGCCGACACCACGGAGGACCAGTCCGGTGAGCGGAGGGACAGAAGGGGCTCAGATCTTTAGATCCTCTGTGTGTCTGTGTTAAAAGAACACAGCTATGAAGGAAACCCCATGGGTCGCCATGTTGGAAAGCCTCTCTGCTCTATTTTGTTTTGTTGGATTGCGGTGGCTGACAGTGTCTCTCTCTCTCTCTCTCTCTCTCTCTCTCTCCCTCCCTCCCTCCCCCTCTCAATCTATCTATCTATCTATCTATCTACCCCCCCCTCTCACTCTCTCACTCTCTCTCTCTCCCTCCCTCCCTCTCCCTCTCCCTCCCTCTCTCTCTCTCTCTCTCTCTCTCCCTCCCTCTCTCTCTCTCTCTCTCTCTCTCTCTCTCTCTCTCTCTCTCTCTCTCTCTCTCTCCCCCCCCCCCTCTCTCTCTCTCTCTCTCTCTCTCTCTCTCCCTCCCTCTCTCTCTCTCTCTCTCTCTCCCCACTCCCCCCTCTCTGGCCTCTCCAGGCGCCTCCTTTGATAAGAGCTCAGGGACCTGGGTGTCCCTGGCCCGCGTGGCCGCCCTGTGTAACCGGGCCCAGTTCAAGGCGGGCCAGGACACGCTGCCCATCCTGAAGAGGGACGTGGCGGGCGACGCCTCCGAGTCGGCCCTGCTGAAGTGCATCGAGCTGTCCTGTGGCTCTGTGCGCGCCATGAGGGACAGGAACAAGAAGGTGGCCGAGATCCCCTTCAACTCCACCAACAAGTACCAGGTCAGCGCCATGCACTCACACACACACACACTGTCACACAGTCACACACGCTGTCACACAGTCACACAGTCACACACGCTGTCACACAGTCACACACGCACGCACACACACACACACACACACACACACACACACACACACACACACACACACAATCACAGTCACACTCGCACATGCACGATTGCTCAAACAGCACACGTGCCCTAACAAAGCTACACACACACACACACACACACACACACACACATACACACACACACACACACACACACACACACACACACTGTTGCTGCGTACGCACTCAGGTGCGATGGGGCGAGGCAAACTCACGCACGCCTCCTTCCTATGCGCGTTCCCGGCCCCTTTCCTCAGTCCTGCTTTGATCTCCTCCCAGCTCTCCGTGCACGAAACCGAAGACCCCAATGACAACCGATACCTGCTGGTGATGAAGGGCGCCCCCGAGAGGATCCTGGACCGCTGTTCCACCATCATGCTGCAGGGCAAGGAGCAGCCCATGGACGAGGAGATGAAGGACGCCTTCCAGAACGCCTACATGGAACTGGGAGGACTGGGAGAGAGAGTGCTGGGTGAGGAGAGGAGGAGGACTGGGGGAGGAGAGAGGGAGGGGGAGGACTGGGAGGACTGGGGGAGGAGAGAGGGAGGGGGAGGACTAGGAGGACTGGGGGAGGAGAGAGGGAGGGGGAGTACTGGGAGGACTGGGGGAGGAGAGAGGGAGGGGGAGGACTGGGGGAGGATAGAGGGAGGGCGAGGACTGGGAGGACTGGGAGAGAGAGTGTTGGGTGAGGAGAGGAAGAGGACTGGGAGGACTGGGGGAGGAGAGAGGGAAGGGGAGGACTGGGGGAGAGAGTTCTGGGTGAGGTAAGAGGGAGGGGGAGACAGGAGGGGAAAGGTGGCCATCAGTACAGTCAATATACCGAGGGAGTTCATGTTGG
Source organism: Galaxias olidus (assembly GCA_026901105.3). Taxonomy (NCBI): domain Eukaryota; kingdom Metazoa; phylum Chordata; class Actinopteri; order Galaxiiformes; family Galaxiidae; genus Galaxias; species Galaxias olidus. The sequence goes on along the minus strand of JAPMUY010002034.1, from coordinate 141,755 downwards.
ACAGGGAGTTCATGTTGCTTCTGTCTAAGCTTTGAAGAAGAGGGAGGTTGGCTGAGGATGAGGGTGGTAATGAGGTCTGTCCTCGTCTTTCTCTCTCCAGGTTTCTGCCACCTGCTCATGCCAGAGGACCAATACCCCAAGGGCTTCGCCTTCGACTGTGACGACGTCAACTTCCAGACAGACAACCTGTGCTTTGTGGGCCTCATGTCCATGATCGATCCGCCCCGCGCTGCGGTACCCGACGCTGTGGGCAAGTGCCGCTCCGCTGGCATCAAGGTAAATACATAACAAATACAGCATATCAAGGTAATTACTTAAAAAATACAGTACATCAAGGTAAATACATAAAAAATGCAGTACATCAAGGTAATTACATAAAAAATACGGTACATCAAGGTAATTACAAAAAAATACGGTACATCAAGGTAATTACATAAAAAAATACAGTACAAGGTAAATACATAAGAAATACAGTACATCAAGGTAAATACATAAAACGTACAGTACATCTGGTGGTTCTGAAACTTAGGGTGCTTCTGAAACTTCGGACGCTGTGGAAGAGCATTAACCACCAAAGAAACAAAGAGAAGGCAGTGATGTTTAGAGAGCTCACGCTCTGTCTATTTCATTTGTTTTAATAAACAAAGGTCATCATGGTTACCGGAGATCACCCAATCACAGCCAAGGCCATTGCCAAGGGAGTGGGCATCATCTCTGAAGGCAACGAGACCGTGGAAGACATCGCTGCCCGACTCAACATTCCTGTCAGCCAGGTCAACCCCAGGTACAGCCTACAGCCTTTAGACAGCAGATGAAAAATTATGATGTGCAGATGATGAATTGTTGCTGTGCAGATCTTCATTGCGTGTGTGTGTGTGTGTGTGTGTGTGCAGGGACGCTAAGGCGTGTGTGTGCCACGGTACCGACTTGAAGGACCTGTCCCAGGACCAGATGGACGACATCCTGAGGAACCACACTGAGATCGTGTTCGCCAGGACCTCCCCACAGCAGAAACTCATCATCGTAGAGGGCTGCCAGAGACAGGTCCGCACACACACACACACACGCACGCACGCACGCACGCACGCACGCACGCACGCACACACACACACACACACACACATACACACAGACACACGAACACACACACACGTTCTGTCGCCTGCCTCCATCGTATTCGTAAGGGAATCAATTAAGCTCAATTCTAGTTGAATTATGATCTTATAAGTTTATTGCTGAGTAAAAGTTGAAGGAGTTCAGCATTGACTTTGTCTTTGAAAAGGTCAGAGTTTAGCTTCAACCAGAAACACTAACAGCTGGACAACCTTACAGTGCAGTTTGATGACTATTACCAATGATACCCTACCTCTTTTTGTAAAAGGATATAGTTTATGTAAAATTAAACTGCGCACTTCAATCAAATCAACTATATTTAAAACAACAATGAATCTAACATTTGAAAACTATTTTGAAGAATATGAGTGACAGGGACCCTATTCCTCTTCCAGGGTGCCATTGTGGCTGTGACAGGAGACGGTGTCAACGATTCCCCTGCCCTGAAGAAGGCCGACATCGGTGTTGCCATGGGAATCTCTGGCTCCGACGTGTCTAAGCAAGCCGCTGACATGATCCTGCTGGACGACAACTTTGCCTCCATCGTCACCGGAGTGGAAGAAGGTGAGGAGAGAGAGAGACAGACTGGACTGTGTAGAATGGAGGTTGTTCATAATAATGTGTGTTAGAGAATGAGAACACAGAAAAAAGAAAGAAAACCCATCAAAGCGAAAGGCGAATTGCAGGTGTATACAGCAGCCATGACGTCATGTAACATCACATACAACGTCATGAAACACTTAGAATACTCAGCTGTGTCCAGTATAGATACGGAGATATACACTGGGTTTGTTATCCATAGGGGCAAAAAGAACGATAAGGGGATTGTGCAGTACAGCATATTTAACAGTGCAAAGTCTGTGCAGGCAGAAAGTACTCAGACATCATCCCAGAATCCACCAGTAAACAGTCACTAGACTGAAGGGAGAATGAAGAATGGTGAAAAACATAAGCCGTTTAGATGAAACTGGTGGTTGTAAGAGCTGCCGTCTCCTCCCCCGTAGGCCGCCTGATCTTTGACAACCTGAAGAAGTCCATCGCCTACACTCTGACCAGCAACATCCCCGAGATTACCCCCTTTCTGCTCTTCATCATCGTCAACATCCCCCTGCCCCTCGGCACCATCACCATCCTCTGTATCGACCTGGGGACCGACATGGTGAGACACACACACACACACACACACACACACACACACACACACACACACACACACACACACACACACACACACACACACACACACACACACACACAACATCCATAACAGATAAACACCCAGCTCAGATTGTTTTTGTGTAGTTCTGTAATAGCCTCTTGTCGGTTTCATTCCTTTATACTCATATTCACCCTTTCTTTCCCCTCCCTCTCTCCCTCCCTCCCTGTCTCCCACTCTCCCTCCATCCGTCCCTCTCTCCCTCCCTCTCTCCCTCCCTCCATTTACCCATTCTCCCTCCCTCTCTCCCTCTCTCCCTCCCTCCCTCCCTCCCTCCCTCCCTCCAGGTCCCAGCCATCTCCCTGGCCTACGAGGCGGCAGAGAGTGACATCATGAAGAGGCAGCCCAGGAACCCCACCAGGGATAAGCTGGTGAACGAGAGGCTGATCAGCATCGCCTACGGACAGATCGGTGAGGGCTGCTCCCACTGCTCCCCTCTGGCAGCACCTGGTCCGCTGTGTAGTAACCTGTGTTCAGGGGCCGTTAGGTGTGCTAACCCGACCCGAGCGTATCCGGGGCAAAAATGGAATCTCATCAAATGTCATAAAAACACTGTTATATGCACGTTGTCCTGACATGTTCCTTTTGTTTGTTCTCTCTCTCTCTCTCTCTCTCTCTCTCTCTCTCTCTCTCTCTCTCTCTGTCGCTCTCTGTCGCTCTCTCTCTCTCTCTCTCTCTCCCTCTCTCTCTCTCTCCCTCTCTGTCTCCCCCTCCCTCTGTCTGTCTCACCCCTTCAGGTATGATCCAGGCCCTGGGTGGGTTCTTTGCCTACTTTGTGATCCTGGCTGAGAATGGCTTCCTGCCCTCCATCCTGGTGGGCATCCGGCTCAACTGGGACGACCGCGCCTGCAACGATCTAGAGGACAGCTACGGACAGCAATGGGTATGTGTGTGTGTGTGTGTGTTCATGGTATAGGTGTGTGTGTGTGTGTGTGTGTGTGTGTGTGTGTGTGTGTGTGTGTGTGTGTGTGTGTGTGTGTGTGTGTGTGTGTTTAGGTACAGGCGTGTGTGTGTGTGTGTGTGTGTGTGTGTGTGAGAGAGAGAGAGAGGGAGATAGATAGATAGATAGATAGATAGATAGATAGATACATAGATACATAGATAGATAGATAGATCGATAGATAGATAGATAGATAGATAGATAGATAGATAGATAGATAGATAGATAGATAGATAGAGGTCTAGTGAGAGATAGAGACATATATATATATATGTATATATATAGAGAGAGAGAGAGAGAGAGAGAGAGAGAGAGAGAGAGACCTATATATAGAGAGAGAGAGGGATAGAGAGATAGAGAGGGGGCTAGAGATAGAGGGAGGGAGAGAGAGGTAGAGATAGAGAGGGAGAGGGAGAAATAGTATACCTCCACCCCGTTCGTCCAGTGTGTGTGTTAACTCCCTCCTCTTCCTCCTCCGTGGCCTCAGACTTACGAGCAGCGTAAGATCGTAGAGTTCACCTGCCACACGGCCTTCTTCGTCAGCATCGTGGTGGTGCAGTGGGCTGACGTCATCATCTGCAAGACCAGGAGGAACTCTGTGTTCCAGCAGGGCATGAAGTGAGTCTCCAGCACACACACACGCGCACGCACGCACGCACACACACACACACACACACACCCTGCCTCACAGCGCTGCCATGGCATTCCTTTCCATATGAACGCTGGCTCTCTGTTTTCCTGAGGCTCCATCGATGTGACCGTGTGTCTGTTTCTGCTCTCCTCTCCTCCCTCCAGGAACAAGATCCTGATCTTTGGCCTGTTTGAGGAGACAGCCCTGGCTGCCTTCCTGTCCTACTGCCCAGGCATGGATGTGGCGCTCAGGATGTTCCCCTTGAAGTGAGCGCCATGGAAACGCGCGCGCGCGCGCGCACACACACACACACACACACACACACACACACACACACACACACACACACACACACACACACACACACACACACACACACACACACACACACACACACACACACACACACACACACACACACACACACATACTGTAGTGTATAACTGCTCTCTTCATCCCTCGTGTCTTCCCGTCACAGGCCCAGCTGGTGGTTCTGTGCATTCCCTTACAGCTTCCTCATCTTCGTGTACGACGAGGTCCGAAAACTGCTCATCCGCCGGAACCCTGGAGGTGAGCTCCTGTTTCTCTCTCTCCTCCTCTTCCTCCCTGAGGCGCTCTCCGTTCTGTTGTTTGCACGTTTGTCTTCGTCAATCGACACGTGAGAGCGTTGAACGTATAGTCTAACGATCCTCCTTTTCGCTCTGTCTTCCTGTCTACACTCAGGTTGGGTGGAGAGGGAGACCTACTATTGATCGATGGGAAGCTCCTCTACTCGAACCCCCTACCTTTTTCAATTTCTTTCTCCCCCCTGCCCCCCCCCTCCCTCTCACCACTCCATCCTCGGCAAGACACACTTCCGAAGCCCTGCCCCCCCCCCCATCCCCCCAACCCCACCCCCAAGAAGACAACAACCGCTTTGAAGCAATTTTCATCACGACTGCCCCCAAAGATTCAAAACAGCAAAAGCACCTTTTATGACTTCTGTCGACATTGACCCCCCCCCCCCTGCCCCACCCATCTCCTATGATACTCTTTGCATGTGTTCTCTCACTGCTGTGTACATAAACCAATATATCTACAGAAACGGCAGCTGCATATTGTGTATGTAGATTTGAATGAGCTAAGATGCAAAGGGAGTGTCTGCGCTCTGCAAAAAAAGGGCCATCCTGCTCTGTCCTTCTCCCTGTCCCTCTCCCCGCTGCCCCACTCTCTTTACCTCCGTCCACCTCCCTCCCTCACTTCGTCCCTCTCTTCCTCTCTCTCTCTCTCTCTGCTTGTCCTTCGATCACACACAGATATACAGATCACGAGTGAAACCCCGCCTCTGTCACCGACCAAACGCCCGTTTCTCGTCTCCGGCGAGAGCGGGCCGAGGGTTTCATCCCTCCGTCCTTCTCGCTGCGTCCTTCAACTCCTTCTTCCTCGCCCTGCGGTCACAGTGTTGTTGTTTTTTAATACGTAGGGTACGGGGAGGGGTTTCAATGATTTGTCTTCTTCTTTTTATGATTTCACTTAACGGGAGGGGGGTATGTGAGAGCTGCTTCCTTTGTTTAGGCATCGCAAAGCGCACCCTCATGACACCCCCCCCACCCCCGACCCCCCCCCCGTCTCTCACAAGCCCACCCCTCCCCTCCCTCCAGCCCTGATGTTCTCTGTTTGTGTGCACTGTGTGAACCATTGTCCTTGTTAACTACTAACGTACACCCCCCCAGTTGGAAAATACAACTCAATCTTTCTGTGTGTTCTAGGAAAAAAAACGAATATAATTCTATACCGATTTAAAAGAAATAATAAATAAATGAAAAAAAAACAAAAAAAATCACATGTTGAAAATAAACCGCTCTTCGAGAGGTGTTGATGATAAGGAACATTTATGATATTTGACCAGACATAAGGTGGGGGCGGGAGGGGGGTTGAAGAGTCATAGACCTCTTTTTGTTCCTTTTTGACTTGGTTTCAGTTCCACTTTTTGCTTGGGTTTTTCAGAATGCCAAAGCAAAACTGAAAGCAGGCGGGGGTTTAGGATCGCTGTTTTTACCAGGAGACGCGAGACAGGAGCTGAAAGGCTTTTTTTTGGGGGGGGGGGCGTTTCCTACCACCACAGCGGGTGTGTCGAGGCGGTGGGGTGGCCCAGTGTGGTGGGACCTGGCTGTGGGCTGAGCGAGGGCCACCGGGAGGGACGGGTCTGGGTCCCGCTCTGGGTTCCCTGCTCCGGGTTCGGTCCCGGTTCCGGTCCAGGTCTTGCGCTCTGTTGGGATGGCCAGTGAAGGAGAATGCTGCCTCAGGCTGGACCAGACTCTGAAGGCTGTGGGGGTTGGGACTCGAGGAGTAAAAACTACAAAATAAATGGAAAAAAAATTACTAGTAGAACATGTGTGTGAAAGAAACTAAACCAACACCAATAAAACATCTAGAACATTTAATACAACCTAGCTCTGTGTGTGTGTCTTGGTCTCTCTTGTCTCTTCTTTCGATTCTGTCAAACTGTCTCGACTATCACAGTATTGCGCATCGTTGTCTATTTCATAACGGGATCCCAAGGAAAATGAAAAAAAACTAAACTGGATCAAATACTTTTTTTTAGTTCCTTCTGTAGTTTGCAATAAAAACAATGTCTCAAGGTCATGGCCAATGTACAATATATCCACTTTCACACAAACGTAAAGAGTGCTTTCCCAAACATTTCAGTGCTCAAGTAACCAGTGCAACATCCAACCAGGGCCAGACCTGCGGGTTCTGCAGTGTAGTGTTCATTATGCTGCAAGACATGGAAGCTCTGGGCTGCCATCTAGTGGCATCAGTGCATACATACCCGCACACAGCAGACTATGTAATGGGGAGGGTCCAGACAGCATAGAGAGCAGAGTTGGCACCAGCCCAGGGTAATGCACCAAGCTGAGAAGTAAACGAGGCAGTCTCATCTAGTGACTGTATATTTGTACTTCAACATATTCTGTAAAAGACACTACTAAATTAAAGATATGCTGTGATACCCAGAATATTTTAATACTAACATTCAACACCCATTAGTGTATACTTAAATACTGTAGAAAATAAAGCGGCAGCCATTCATTTATACTCAAATACTGTAGAAAATAAAGGGGCAGCCATTCGTTTATACTCAAATACTGTAGAAAATAAAGGGGCAGCCATTAGCTTATACTCAAATACTGTACAAAATAAATAAAGAGGAAGTCATTACATTATACTCAAATACTGCATGTAAAGAAAAATAAAGAAAAGGACCGCATCGTCTTTTTAGCGACGGTGAGATGGTTCTGCCACTTGGCTCTGCTCTCTGGTGAGTGGATGGGAGGAGGATGAGGTTCCAGGTGTTTCTACGAGAAAAGGAGTCACCTTGATGGGACCAGGGTGAGAACTGGAGACGTGTTACTGCAGATCAGAAAATAAACTTTTCTTGCCACGTCTGTATCCCTTGGCACACACACACACACACACCCTTAAGCTTCCTTCTATTTTCCGTACACACTCCCACTGTCTGCCAGACTCGCGCCTCCTACTCTCTAATTTCCCTTGTGTCTCTGCAGTGAGCTCACCGCATTGTGACTCCCCCCCCCCCCTCCGTATAATAGAATATCGATCGCTTGCCTTTGCCGCAGTGTGTTAGCGACTGTGTCAGTGTGTGAGCGCGCGTGTGTGTGTGGGGTGGGGGGCCTTCAAGGTCATCTCCATGACAACCTAAGCATGGGGTCCTCTAGCTGTGCTGTCAGACAGGTCAGAGGGGTCATGCGGAGAGGGGGACAAGAGGGGGACGGGGGGCAAGAGGGGGTTGGGAAGTACTGCAGTGTTTGGTGAGGAACTGACTGGAAAAGGAACCCTAATATATTCCACTGTGCATTCAGACTACATAATAACAATAATAATAATACATCTCATTTGCAAAGCGCTTTCATTGTAAAACCAATCTCAAAGCATAACGAGAGGATAAAGAGCATCATGCACTAAAGCTTGAAGAAATACTTTTTTGCAAGCTGGATATTCGTCAGCATAACGTGAATTTTTGTTTTAAAACAAACCAGCACACTGAATACCAGGTTATAATAACTGTTAGGATTAGAAATAATTACACTCATATCATCGTTTATTGCACTTCCCAAAATTCATATAAAATCTAAAAGCAGAAATATTTTAATTACAAAATCTAAACATAAAACACGATTGAAAGTAAAGACTTTGAAGTCATGAATGCTAATAAAAAGGCATTATCTTTTATGGTCATATAATATGCCCAATGGTTCCAAATGTTTACAAAATAATAAAAAAATGTTGACCTTCATGCCATGCGTACATAATCAGTATTTGGTACCATACATGTGACTATCGAGTAAGTATAAATTCCTTTATAAAGAAACGTAATTTTCTAAAAAACATTATTAAACAAAATATTGTTGATATATACCAGCAAATATATATAAAATGTAAAGCTTTGAACGGCACATACTCTTGCACAATGGGTTCAGGCAATTTAATGTAAGCGTTTCACATTTTGTGTAACGTAAGCTAATTTATCTTCAGTAACACAAACTGTATCAATAATGCTGTTCTTATATGTATGTATAGTTTTAACACCAATGCATTGTTATTGAGGGGAAAAGCAGTCACCCGAACATGGCCTTGCAGGTTTGTTAGCCACCATTGGAGGATACAGATGGCACATGCATACAAAAGAGGCACCCAGGGTAACATTTACAAACGAGAGGATGATGTCCTGATGTAAGATTAACAGTCATCCTTTGTGCGTATGGCAATGATATTATAAGACTTCTACCAATTAACGTTAAGGAATATCCGGGTCAAGGTTTTTTAAAGGAGCTACAAAGTTTGTCCAAAACAATAACAAAAGGCCAAAGCAGGTGCATTGTCAGGACACAAGAAATAAGCCGCAGAATTCAAATTTAGATGTCTGGTAAGACTATAATAATAGGATCATTATTTCCTCCTTCAGATTCATACCAACTTTGTTACAGTGCCAAACGGATGTCTGATGTAATGAACAACGTCAAGAAGGTCGTTTGTCGGGGTCAGAGTTCAGGGTTCAAACGGGCTCCATGAAGAGCTCATCCATGTCGGAACCTTCCAACTGCCGGAAAGCCGCGTGAGAGCCAATCACAAACAGCGTAGCTCCTGGTAGGAAATTTAAATATTTTAGACGACCGTGGGGATGGAAAAGTCGAAGTATTGTGTGCTCGGAAGTAATTAGTAATTCGAATTCGAAGCAATTCGAAACTACATTAAAAGAGAGTTTATGACGAGTTTGAAAGCTTACCTAGAACCCAAAAGACTGCTGCTCCAGCCCCGGCCAACCAGAAGACTGGCAGAGACACCGCTCCAGCAAGACTCAGCTGCTGAGGCACTGCGAGTTCCTTACCTGTTTACACAACACAAACATCAAGTTTAATGTTAATACTGCCTTGAAAAAAAATAGACATTCAATAAACAATTACATTCACAAAGACATGAAAATGCAGAAAATACATGTCGTTCAGAAGGTCATATTCTAAAGTACTTGGGTACAGAAAAATTTAATGCTAAAGAATTTGCTATATTATATACTTATTATATATCATTCAAAAGTTTGGGCACTTTCCCATTCATCCTAGAGATATTCTAGATGAATAGAAAACATAAATAAGTCCTTCACATCCCCTCTGGTATCAGTACAGCCAGTGAGGAAAAGTATAATGAGGTCAAGGAGACAGCAGTTGGTCAGATTCACCCACCAAGGACAACCAGCTTGGATTCGAGGGCCTTCAGGTGGATGATGTAGAACGCACCAGCAAACACTCCCAGGGCAATCAACAGCATTGGAGAGCTCACACTATAGGGGAGCAACGAAAAGCACTGGTTATGTATGTATGTATGTATGTAAGTATGTATGTATGTATTAATATGATTATTATTATTATTATATAAGCCAGGGGTCTTCAATTGGGCATGGACAGAGGCAACAAACATCACTGTTAGCTGAGCAACTTTTACCAATCCACCTTAAATCATCTAAGCACTTAGTAAAAAAAAAAAATTCTTATATAAATTAATATGTATTATTATTATTATTATTACTATTACTATTATTTTATTACTCTTATTAATATTATTATTATCATCATCCATATCATTATTATCATCATCATCATATTATTATTGTTATTATTATTATTATCTAAGCCAAAGGCCTTAAACTGGGCTTGGACGGAGGCCGGGATAGTTCCACCTTGGACATTTTGTTGTTGTATTTGTTCTTACATGCAGTAGAGGATGAGGCCCAAAAAGATAAAGGTGTAGTTGCTCTGGTAGTTGTCCCCATTCCTCACCACCCTCTGACATAGCTCCCCGAAGTTACGAGGCTTGGAGAACTTGCGCTGGTCCACAAAGCTGGACCACGGCCGTATGGACAAGCGCTGCCGGTCGAGCCACTCCTTGGCCACGCTGACGGAGAGGCCTTTGGGTAGCCTGAGCCTGCGAGGTAAGGCAGAGAGCCAAGATGAACTAAAAGGTATGGGGAGATGGAACACTGTTTGAGTCATCGGGCTTCATCACTATATCCGTATTAAAATATAATATTTTTTGCTATAGAAAGAAGAAGAGGTACTTCAGGAAAGGATTTCCCTACGAACCAATTTAGTAAGCAAGCGTAATGGACCACTAGTCCTCGTGTCAGAATGAAAGATGTGCAAAGGGTTAAAAGAGAAAGGCATACTAAAGGCAGCAGAGAATAACTCAATAAGTCTTGCAGACACATACTTTCCAATGACTCCTCCTTCTCCGGTTGGGTGTGCCTCCTCGGCACTGAACGGGTCGGCACTGAACGGGTCGTCAGCCTTGTTGTCCATGTCGACAAGGCAGTTCTCTCCTTTCGGACCGGAGGACATCTAGCACAGCTTCTGTCACCATTATTATGATGCAGAAAACAAAACGAAATCACCACAGAGTGAAACCTATAGTAGTCTAACATAAACAATGTGTGTTCAAGCATAAAATGCTAATGATTTAACAGGAATTCGTCAAATCACAGATTTTATTAAATATCATGTAAAATAAGCAGATCCTTAACAGTTAAACAGAGGATTGCTAACTCAGTATTTGGTTGTTTAAATGTTATGTTTGTACTGTTCTTTTAATCTACATAATGAGAAGGCTATGATAAACTACATATAACCACCAAGGTTTTAAAGAGTCAACCACAGATTATGAGAGCAAACCAGCAAACTAATGCCTCTGCCCAAGGCTTACGTAAGTATTGAATTGTACACACCCAGTGCAAAGAAGAAGCAAAACTATGTCATGGTAAAGATTTGCCTACTGGCTGTGGAGTGGCTGCCACATCATCAAACAAAGCAAAATACCTAATAAGAGGCCAACAACACAACTAGTAATATTCCATTCGAACTTTTAGCTAAAGTCGAAGTATGGTGTGTTTTCTGTATGAAATGTGTACTGTGCTGATGGCTTGATATAGGAATAGCACAGTTAAATGTTTTGTAAGCAGTTTAAAAGAGTATCAGTGCCAGCATCTTTTGTTATTAACGTCGTTGGCAAAAAAAAATGCTTCCCACTCCCAGGCCAGATACATACGATTAGATCCTAATTTCTTTAAATCACGTCTAAACAAACCAGACGTTAACATTTTTAAATCTATTTACAAAATTAGGTATGGTTATTTTCTAAAGTGCACTCACAGATAAGATCCCAAAAGACTGTAGGACAAATGTCTCTTTCACGAAATGACTCAAAATATACTCTCCGTAAACGAATACAAAACGGATGTGATGATGTGTATGATGAGGAAGTAGAGTGTCTTGCTTCCTGTCTGTGAAATACCGCCACCTTCCGAGACATAAAAGTATAGCTAGGCTAGTATTTTTTTCCGAAACATTTACAAATTACAAAGCTGCACTTCACATTGGGATATTTCTATACGGTATAAAGAATCCGAAAAAATAAACAAAAAATAGGCGACATCATGATCTTGCACATTGTTAGCTCAGTCTAATACAAGGGTGAGAAAAGCTCAGAAAAATCAGCAATAGGACGAGCTACTCTGTGATTGGTTCCTGATTTGTTGTTTTTCTGCTTCCACATCTTCCCTCCCTGTTGTCAAGAATATTCACATAGACGTCGAGCGTCGGTTCCAAACGAAGAAAGGCGGTGAGTCCACTCGCTTTGTAAGAAAAATTGATGTTGACATTTATTATAAACACAATTTAGGTAATATTTTCACACTGTGTAAGGTAACGTTAGACCTATTTGATTTTGTAACAGTCTAAGTAATACGAGACAGCACTGCATCAGCAAGCAGGCCAGCAGCAAATCCCGTGCCTCGGACGCGAAGTGCACAGATCAAGGTGGTAGTTTTCGGAACTAAGGCCCTCATTTGTAAATATAGCTAGCTGAACGTAATACATATTTAACATGTCTATTTTAATTTTAGAATCGGGAACGTATATTTATTTGTTTATTAATTAGTTCATTCTTGTTTGTATGTAACGTTATGTTTTATTCATTTTTTGCAGAAAACGTGACAGGTCCCCTAAATCTGAAGTCACGTGTAATTTGCTGCGCTGTCAATACAGCTGATGTTGTTGGTTGCACAAGGAAGCGTTGTGTCTTTTATTTAGCCTCGAACAGTCCGGGAAATTGACAATTGCCATTTTGCTACGGTAATTAAAACCGACCGCCTCACTAACGTTAGCTTTATGTTAGTTTCACAGGCTTTCCCAATGTTGTCTTCATAAAATAAGAACTGGCGTTACTTTGTTCACATTGGCTATGCATACTATGCTTTGTTAACATAACATGGCCTAAATCGAACTATGATGTTTGCTAGAATCAGCTTAAGCTAACGTTAACTAGTTGGTCACTGCTGCCTGTTGTCTTAAGGTATCTTACAACTAACACCTAATTAGCCACTGTGAATAGAATGTGCAAGAAACTTGTGCCAGTTTGTAGGGGCGAAACTAGTTTATTAACTTTATTTAATGTTACTTTAGGCGAACTGCTTCTACGTAAGTTCCCATTTGCAAATCAAATCTAGTCAGTCAAGACAAATCGGCTACAAACCATTTGGCATCATGAACCAAATGAGAATAAGGAGTTGTAAACATGTTTGTTGGATTTCCATGACATTGGACTCACCCCAATAATACTTCCAGAGTTTGGGACATGTAAAGAACACATGTGTCCAAATCTACTAGACATGCCTAATATACATATTAGGGAGTATGCAGTTTGTTTGTTTTTTAGTTTTTTACTCACTTCAGCTTAAAACTTCTAATAATTTAAAACAATTCTGTTTTTTTTCTTTTGATTTATGTGGTATAATCTGTATGTTACAGGGTTACATCAAAAATATAGTCATACCTTAAATTGAGGATGTATTGCTCAGCCCTTTCAAAGCTTTCATTGCTTTTTTTAACCGTTCTAAGAGCACATGCAGTTCCTTGGCATCAGATCATTGCAGGACCTCAAGCTGGTGTTTACATTTTATGTAGTGGCCTTCTCATGTTGCCCGATCAGAATGGTAACATTCCCATCGTGCCACAGAAGACATACTGTATGCCTGGTCACTCTCGCATCGCACCAGTCTAGAATGGGCATGTGTTTTGTGCAGTTAGGCCGTAGTAGCCTCCAGTTAGCTTTCAGCTTCATTGGCCGCAGAAAATAAATTGACTTGTTTTGCTGTGAGCTCTTAAGTCTACATGTTGAAAGCCCTTATGGCTTTCATGCCGACTTATCAATGTACCAGGCAATTTAAATAAATTACGAAGTGCAAATTGTGTTAGAAAATGCGCAACAAAACTAGGTGTATTTTGGGGTATATACAATGCATTAGTTAAAATTAATTTAAAAACTATGTTTATATTTATTTATTGTAAATATTCTGTATGGTAAGAATGTAAATCCTGCTATGATAAAGGTTATGATTTTCTGGGGCAAAATAGTTTTGTAGATTTGATTTTAATTTAGGGCTACGTTTTTTAGAATGTTGTCATGAGCCTGTTTTGTAAATTAACTAAGTTTTTTTTCTGTGTTTTTAGAGGGTTCGTTTTATTTGTCTTTGTTGAAGCCCGCTGTGGAAAAACAGAACAAACTTAGCCCTGTTTGCACACCATGGCAACAGTGCGTTACCGAGGGTACACGCAAAGGGACTCGCTCTACTGGGACGAGACCGAGTGTCTCGCCTATTATGGGATGCTCTCCTTGCACGAGATGTTCGAAATTATTGGTTCTCAACTGACGGAAACCGACATCGAGGTGCTGTCCTTCCTTCTCGACGAGACCTACCCAGGAAGACACCCCCTGGACCCCGCTGGCTGGACGGTTCAGCCTCGCGAAGACGACCCGGAGGACGATGGAGGTGTGCCTCCCAGCCCGGCGCTGCTGGGTGCCTGGAGACAGCTGCAGCCTCGGGGCTCACCGTGCCCCACCGCTGCCCGCCACAAGCCCAAGAGCGGCCTGGAGCTGCTTATGGAGCTGGAGAGGCGAGGGCACATCGCCGACGGAAAACTGGAGCCCTTACTGGAGCTCCTCAGGGTGCTTACCCGTCACGACCTCCTCCCGTTTGTCTCCCACAAGAAAAGGAGGACAGGTGAGTGCCTGGAACCATGGCGATGGGAGATGGCTGACCATTGGGCGATGTGCATGATATAAGCATCGCTAGTGTCAATAGGCGTACATTTATTCCTTCATTCCTCATGTAGTCTGTTTCCAGGTAATGTGGCAGAGCTTTTTTATCTTGCACATGGTGACTTGATGTCACCTCTTCTGTTCATCTCTGTGCTTTGAACTTTGTGTCAACCGTGCTTGATGCGTGATGCATCTGCGACATCGGTAATGTCCATCAGCATGTGGGCCTTTTCTGTACTTTACCTGGTCCTCTGTGCCTTTCAGTGTCTCCAGAGCGAATGAGACCCGACTATAGAACCAGTGACAAAAGCCAGGTGGGCGATTCTCAGGTGAGGGGCACCAGTGGACTGGCACAGACACCTCAGGAACACTTACCACAGAACTGGAGAAGCGGTAAGCTAGCCCGCTGATTCAGGGTGGATTTATGCAGTCTTTATTAACGTAACCACGGTCTCAGAAAGCCTCTCTTCTAACTGGCCGTCTGGGCCTATCCCGTCTCTCAGGGATTTATCCTCCCAGGAATGTGTTAGCCCCCAGGAGGAAGAAGAGGAACAGAGGACATGGCTGGAGCGGCAGCAGGGCATCGACCCACAGGAGGTCCGAAGGCCTCCTCCAGACACCTCATCCTCCTCTCCCCGTCCCTCCACCAGCCAAAGTGACGTGCAGTAAGTGCTGCCCTCCGTAGCCTGTCTCCGCTGTCTGTTTCCTGTCGCTAGCGCTCTCTTATTCCCCTCTCTCTTTCCCTCTTAGTTTCTTTTGTTCTTTTTTTTTACGTTTTCTTCTTATTCTTTTCTTTCTTCATTCCATTCCCACTTTCTCCATCTCGCGGAATCAACCGTCCACGTTCTCCTGGTTCCCCTCGGTTCTGTCAGCAGTTGCTAAGTAACCCTTCTTTCGTTTAGCTGAAAATCTTAACGACCGCTCCTAGAACCTGTCAGAACTTCTCCTCTCACAACGGGCTAGTAGTACACATGGGTTTTAGATTTGCCTACTAAATTTCTAAATTTCCCGCCCTCTTCCAATTTAAATCTAAACTGTTCACTGTCTTGTCTCTACAAGTGTGAAAGAGGACACCCTGCGTCCCTTCCCTGTCAGAGTAGGGGATTTATGCTTATGGAGCCTACCTTTATTTACGGTGTTTCTCAATCAATTGTATAATCCATGCAGAGCATAGCCGTGCACTTAAAATGGGTTGAAGGAAAGGGCTTATAAACGTATGATGTGTTTTGAGTTTCATACAATACAATGACCCTCAGGACATTCCTCTAGGTAGCTTTGTTGACCCTCAGGACATTCCTCTAGGTAGCTTTGTTGCTAGCGTTTAAAATGTCAGTCACACCGCTTCAAATGAATTCACTACAAACATTAATGCCAATAACCTTGGAAAAGGATACTGTATTTAGGCTTGCACTTGCCCCCATGCCAGGACAAGGAATGTTAAGATATTAAGCAGCCAATACACAGAGCTGAAGTCACCGTAGTGATGAAGCAGCCAATACACAGAGCTGAAGTCACCGTAGTGATGAAGCAGCCAATACACAGAGCTGAAGTCACCGTAGTGATGAAGCAGCCAATACACAGAGCTGAAGTCACCGTAGTGATGAAGCAGCCAATACACAGAGCTGAAGTCACCGTAGTGATGAAGCAGCCAATACACAGAGCTGAAGTCACCGTAGTGATGAAGCAGCCAATACACAGAGCTGAAATCACCGTTGTGATGAAGCAGCCAACACACAGAGCCGAAGTCACCGTAGTGATGACGTATCCAAGGGTAACATGGCTCTCTGAATGACCTTGGTCCTGGTTTGTAGGCCTTCTTTCACTTAAACAATTATTTCCTTATATTCATTATCAATTCCATTTTTTGGTGTAACCTCTGAGCACTGGTATCCGGCAGTACTTAAATCGATTTTTTTGTTTTGTTTTTGTTAATTCGTTATAAACTCATCAAAGGGCCCTGACCTTGAGATAGTGTTCTTTCCAAAACTCTTTTGGGGGTTGAGGGTGCATAATACCAGACTAGGACCAACCGCCTAACCGACTTTCATATTTCACATTCCTCTGCTTGGCCCCTCATTCCATCCATTTGTCAACATCTGAATGCGCCATCCCTCTTCATGAAGCATTCCTAAACGCTTGTGCAAAATCAAAGGCTCTCTCATCCTTTTCTTTTACACCTCTGTCGCAGCTTTTCATTTCCCCCTTCCCTTCATTCAGGACGTTCTCTCTTTCTCTCGTTTTAATCTGATTCTTTTTCTACGTCTGTGTTTGAAAAGACTCCAGTCTGGTAGGTCTTCTTTCTTTCTTTCTTTCTTTCTTTCTTTCTTTCTTTCTTTACCAGTGCTTTTCTGTTTTGAAGATAGATGCTTGAAGGATGGTTTGTTCCCCATATTCACATGCCTGAATTATTATCAAACATTCCCAGGCTCCTGACATAATAGCCGTCAGCCATGTCCCCACTGATGCATTTTGGCTGTCCCAGTCCACATCCTGAAGGAGGCTCATGCTGTGCTAACTGATGCTACTCCCCACTTAATTCACTAGAACTGTTTTGAACCAGTGCGCACCATACACAAGTCCTTAGCACAAAGTTCATTATCTTCCATGGATGACCCTCTTGACCGGTACCTGTTGATCAAAATAACCTTTCGCTAAAGACTTCACATTTGCTTGTATCCCCCCCCCCCCCCCCCCCCCCCCCCCCCCAATTTTTTTATTTGACTACAAAAGGACAGCCCTCCTCCTCTTCCTTGTCAAGTGCCTGTGAAGTGTGCCTGTGAACATGTTGCTGTCTTGACTCCGCATTTGATCCCACCAGGTTGACTCAGGATTGTGACTCAGATCGAGTAACCTAGGAAACAATGGAATGGAGAAAGAGGGAGGCAAAAAAAAAAAAAAAAAGGCCTCATTTGCTCCACTCTGTCCGTACGTTCAGCAGGGTGTGCCCATCTCTGTTGCTCGCTCTCTTGCTCAAGTCTGGCCCGATGCCCAAGGTAAAGAGGTCCCCCCCCCCTCGGAACGAGGAGGGAGGGAGGGGGTGGGGTGGCTGCCAATATGCTCTCTGTTCAATGCCTGTGTGTCATTATAGCTCTCCTCCTCCATACACTCCCCCCCTCCCCTTCAGGAAAAAAACCGCTTTGTGCCCTACAAACTGTTATGGAATGTTCGCTAGCGTTGTATGTGGAAGAGAGATGTTTCTCTCCATCCATAGTTCCTCCTGTGGCCTCTGTATCTCTGTCAAGCTGTTGACCTCAGTGGTTCACAGAACTGATTAGAGAGTGCTCTGCAATATGCTCAGGCCATTCCAATCTTTTGAATCTTTTTTTATAAAAAAAAATAATTTTTGTTTATGAATAATTTGATTTCAAACAAAGCCATAAGAAGCATTTAAATTATCTTTTTTTTTTTCAAGTCAACATTCGGAAATCTTTTTATAATTCAACTGATAAAAAAAAAAAAATCTGTAGCCGTTGTCAAATGTACTCTTTTTATTCAACACCACTTTTTTCTGGCGCAGTTAATATTCCAAAGTGCAAATACTTTTTATGGTGCAATGCCCTCATTCAGGTCGTACCCTTTACTTAAAGATGCATCTCCAAAAAAACCTTGCTCATGCAGTTCTGAGGAAAGTGGGCCAACAGTGATAGAGCCAAGCTCCGAGGAAGCCGCTTCGTGTCTCATCGCTGTGCCCTGTGTGATCTCTAGCTGGACTGCACAGGGACCAGAGATGGATAGGGTAGTTCAGTCCAGCTCTATCTCTCAGCACTCAGACCCAATTTCAGTCAAGTGTCAATCAGTTACAATCTGACAGTGACAAGATGTGAGAGACTTTCAGTTACCCATTGGAATCATCAGGTCAGCTGTAAGTTAGGGCTAATGGGGATGCTTTACAGAGCCCCCCCCCCCCACACACACACACACACACACACACACGCACGCGTGCAGTTTAAAGTGAAATTAACATGGATTTTCAAACAAACGTTAATCATCATGGCACATGGCACCAATTTTAACTTGACGTGCGAAACGACCAAAGATGTAAGGATGTCAAGCTAATAGAATATGAAATCACAACATTGGAACAATATCTATGTACATGAACATAAAAGCTAAAATAATAGATTTTACAATTACCAAAAATTGGTTAAAGTATTTTTTTTTGTGCAAGCATCTGTGATTTTTGTTAATCAAAATCTATAAATCTTAACAATGACATTAATATGAGGTTGCTGCTTGTCCATGACAATTTCACTTTAATACCGCAGATTTTTCTGGGAAAGTAAAGGAATGGCTACGATTTGAGTAGCTCCGAGCATCCCACTTTAAGACGAACCTGCCTCAGTGTGTATTATTGGCTTACACTTAGAAGCAATAAGGTCCTGCAGACTTTTTATAACCCAACAAAACTCAAATCCATCAATATCAAATGAGTGCTCTCTAAACTAGTTTGTGATTCAATGCCTGCTTGTTCTCCGAAAACAATCAAAGATCCAACCCAGCTGTGCTTGTTTCTTTCTCTCTTTCTTTCTCTCCTTTCTCTATGTTCGCAGTTCAAAAACAGACCGACCTGTGTGTCAGGAAAACACTGTCCTCACACACAATGAGAGGGAGAGAATGAACAGTAAATGCTCAAAGCAGACAAACAGTAAAGAGAGCCATTTTGTCTAAGGGGGGAACAGAGAGGGGTGGTCTGTCGGCCTGTCTCTCTCTGTCCCTGTCTCTTCCCTCTCTCTTGGTCAGTTGTTCAGCAGAAAAACGGATCGATAAAGAGTTGAAGCTCTCCACACCAAGTGACTCCTCCTAAATGGGTACTTAAACTTTTTCGGTGAGGGAGGGAGGGGGGTGAAATGGAGGAAGCCCAACTGACTCGGTGTTTAAAGGTAGAAAATGAAAGCTGTGCTCCCTAATGTCCTGTCTAAGTGGATCCATCTGTGTCTGATGCAGCGTGAAGTGCTCTGTAACCCTACCAAAAAAAACGACCATCACTGCGCTCCTGTGGTTTTTAAACGGCCATCTTTTCCTTGCCACCATCACCGCCTCCATCCCGCTCACTAGGACATCTATAGGGAGGTAGAAACGGAGACCATTTTTTTTAAAGTACATACAGTATTGGCATGAAGGTCAGCTATTCTCCAGCACAGCCCCAGTCGCCACACAGTTTAATGATCCATGGGGTCATCCATGGGGTTGCTGGTATGTTTTCTGTTGAATGTTTTCCCTGACAGCATAATACACATTGCTTACGAATATTGTAGAACAAATGCCTGATCTTTAGCATTATCTGGTCAATATTACATTGAATCTGCTATAGTCTGACCAAAGGCCATCACTCCTCCCCCATCCTCTCAACCTAAACCATTGAGCAGTTTATTAATGCGTAGTCTGCCCCCTTCCATTGTAGATGATGTGACATTTATGCTTCTGCCAGGAAAATATAAAGTCATCTTCAGCGGACTGTACCTTTTTTAAGATTGGCCCGTCCTGCATTTCTTGCTTAGTCCATGGTTCAAAAACTAAAGTCTACCTTGAAGTGCCAAAAGCCTGTTCATGGGTTTTTAAGGGAACTTTTATACAGTACATTTAAAAAAAAAAAGTTGTTCTTATTTTCCTAAAGTTGGGAATGTATGTATTTAAGTTTAGCAAAATCAAACTCAACAATAACTGTAAAAAAAAAACTGCCAAATGTTTCATGTTCTTGTACCACATTGCCTTCGTGAAGAAAAACAATTCCAACCTCTCTCCGCGTTCAGTTTCTTTGTGTGAAAACAAAAAGTGTTCAACTGACTGTTCTTACCTGACTTATTATATTCATTTGAGAAGCCATTTGTGATTCAAGCTCTTGTTCTGAAGGTTGATTCAGTGTAGTCAAACACACCATGTTGCCCTTATTCTTTTTTTAAATTCAAGTATGTCTGTTTACATCATCTCCTTAGATAGCAGGAACTAGTGTATATTTAAGTGTATGGTTTATACTTAAATGTAAATTGATTCTTAATCAACGGTTTAATTCAACATTTGCACCCTCCTACTGTGGCTTGATTCCCCGCAATATTTAACAAACTTTCAGAGAAATGTGGGAGAAATAGTGTATTTTTTATTCCTGTATGTATCATACTCCATGGCGTGTTGAATAGTTTAACATATTTAATAGTTCCTTTCAAAAAGTGAAATTAAATTGGCTTTAGGTCTTGATTGAAATATGACCTTAATCTGTTTTCTAACTGAAATCTTGTTAATTATTTTCAGAGACAACGTTGCATGTACTGTATGTGTTTTGGTGCATTAAGCTTTGACACATTTAGTAAAACGGCTCCAAAACCAACCTCTTCATACGTTTTTCATAATGTAAGGTTATTACTTGCTGTAATTTGTAGTAAGCAGATTGCTAAGTAGTATTTTTGTGAAACTACCCCCCTCCTCTCTCTCTTTCTCATTTGACCCTCCCTCTCTAGATTTTCATACGATAGCCTCTTTTGAAAAGGCCAGGGGTTTCGGTACATTTGGGCTGGTATTGTCAAGAGATTTAAACATTTCTTTTTTCCATCGGTTTTTTTATTGACATATGTTTCCTGAATCAAAAGCAATTTTAGAATTACACAGTTTTAGGTCTCTAATTTGATAAATTCCTGCAAAGAAAATTCTTAGAGAGAGTTTTTTTTAATTCTCAGCATCAACTAATGTTTAAAAAAAACTGCTTAAATTTAAGGAATAGACAGTAGCAGTCGAATGTTTGGACACTTTTCCATTCACTGAAATGAAAAAGTGTGTCCAAACATTTGACTGGGACTGCATATATTATTTCATGGAAATGGAAAGTTTAAAAAAATAGTCCTGTGTTTCTCTAGATCATAGAGCAGGATTGGGTGGGGTGGATTTTCATTTCAGCAAAGTCATCAGGCCGCTGGTTTCTGCTCCGAGCTCTGGAATAGTGTCATGAGAGGAGGATCACAGACAGCCGTGCACTTGTTCAGTACAGTATGTATCCTCTGACCATTCTCACTGTGCTGTTGCATGACTGCCAATTCTGTTGTATACAAATTGTATGGTGTCTCTCCTCAGCATCTCATGAGCTGCTAAATCAATCGGGCTCAAGATCTGGGCTTGGAACAAAAGTGTGTCAACGCTACCCTTATTGCTTTTAAAGGTTGCCTTATGTCGTAGAGTTGTCTTGTCTTCCCAGGAAATTTAGTAAGCATGATCCAGCAAAGTCCATGACTTTTTTGTGGGTCAGATTTCGTTATACTTGTTATTCAAAATAGTTTCTACTTGATTACAGTCCAAAAAAGCTAAACAAAAACAATACTAGCTAGCCAGTTGCAAAAACATGTTGACACAATAGACTACTTTCCCCTGATGCTCTGGTCAGTGTTCCGTCAGTTATACCGTTGTATTTTACCAAATCAAACTTTGATGTGACCGCCCCTCAAAATCTACCACCAGCGATCACGATGCTGTTTAAAAAAAGAAAGAAACAAAATATGTGGCTGCTCATCCAAAATGATTGGTAGATTTTGTTGGGCCTGTCTTACCCATCCGACCCTGTAGGGGGAGTTAAGAAAGAGGCACCAGTTGACAGGTGGACGAGAATGTGTGGTGTTGGGATTCCCTGTCGATCTTCCTTCTCAACCATCAGTTTTATTTTCTCTGCCATTTATTCCACACAAGTTCTACTGTACGGTTCACCAAAGTCTTAGACCCTGAGTCTTGAACAAGGCAAACCACAGGAAGATTGACTGCTGAGTTGCTGGTCACTTAGGAGATCGACTTGGAGGCCGGAGTTTCGACAGCTATTTTTGTTGCGTTCTCTTTCTACAAAATCCACTTAGTTGTGACAATTCACCAGAGCCAAGCCAGTTTTTCGACTGCAGTAAAGCAGTATCTGAACTCAATATGTCTGGTCACTAAAGTCCTCTGCAGTTGGTTGTCCTTCTGTGTGCTGATTCTGCCAGGCGTTTGTAGTTTTTGAGCCGAGATGATGGATTTAAGCACAAACGTCTGTAATACTTGCAGGCCACGTGCTAGAGAGCCTGCCCAGCCAGTATGCGTTCCCGTAGGAAAAATTTCTTTGGGGATATGTCCCCACTCATTTGCTTGCCATTGCTGCTTAGGGCTTTAGTTTTATCATTTAAAAAATTGTATTGTTAATTTTCAAATTTTCGTCTTTCTCCCCTTTTATTTATTATCTCAATGATTCCCCTCCCCCCTCCCTTTTGATGTCCAATCTCATTAAACCTCCTCCAACATTACTGCCCTCTTTTTTTTTTTTTACCTTCAATCCCTCTCCGTTTCTTCTCTTTCGGACCCCCGCCCCCTCTTCCTCACCTCCTTTCTTGTCCTACAACTTCTCTTTTAAACCCCCCCCCCCCCCCCTTTTGTACCCTCTTCACTCTTTGCATTACTCAACACCCTTCCCTCTCCTCTCTGTCTCCCTCCTCCTCCTCCTTCTCCCCCTCTCTACCGTTACACTGCCACCTCCCCCCAGACATCCGCCTGCGTGTGCGGGCCGACTACATGGAGCACGAGTCTGCTCTGCGTGGGGGGGTCTCCTCGGACAAGCAGCAGCCGCTGGAGCGCCAGTTCGAGCTGTTCAGCCGGGCCAACTCGCTGCTGCGCTCCAGAGACCTGGGCTCCATCATGTGCGACATCAAGTTCACGGAGCTGGCCAACCTGGAGGCCCTGTGGGCCGACTACCTCAGCGGAGCCCTGCTGGAGGCCCTGAAGGGCGTCTTCATCACCGACGCGCTGAGGGCGGCGGCCGGGCGAGAAGAGGTCCGCCTGCTGATCAGCGTGGACCAGGACGACTACGAGGAGGGATGCAAGCTGCTGATTGCTGCTCAACAGAAGACCGCCGTCGTGGACCGTCGACGAAGAGGAAGCAGGTAAAAACCTGCTGTGGAATTGGAAGAACCTTTTTTCCGTCCTTTGGGGAAGGTTGGGTAATTCTTTCAGCTACCACTAGGTGGCAAAGCTTGCCATGGCTTGTCTGGATCTCACCGAGACTCCAGCGTCTCTTTGAGGATTTCCAACCAATATCAATACAATATCTATATATGTGTATGTGAAGGCTACGTGTGATCCAATGGCTGCTAGTCCCTCTGATTGTTCTCTTCCTGTTATTGTCTCGTAGGTCTTGATCGATAGCATGAAGGGACAAAATGGAGGATGAAAGGAGACAAAGAGTATGTTCTGGTCTCTCTGTGTTGGAAGAGTAAAATAAGCACTTCCGTGCCTGCCGTGTCAGTGCAAGATCCCAGGGGAAACATCTCAGGCCAAGTCTTACCTTGTTTTAAGAGAAGACTGCAGGACTGAAAAACTTCACACACCTCTTCGTAATGTTGACACATGCAGTTTGTACCGAGTTTGGAAGCTCTATGCAGCCAATGAAACATCTGCCTCTACACACACACACACACACACACACACACACACACGCACACACGCACAATTACAATCTGCCTATCATTTAAGCCGAGAAACAGATGTGCGCTACAGTAGAGGTCCAGATGGCAACTAGAAACGTACTAGGACTTTATAGAAAAGGTGAGTGAGAAGCTCTTCAAGGCAAAGGTCACCTGCCAGTAATTTGTTTTCTTTGGAAACTTTTAATTCGAGAAGATAAGAAGAACGTAAAACTCTGATACCGCTGAGCATGGGAAAAAGAAGAGGTGAAAAGAAACAAAAAAGAAAAAATACTATGTTATGTTTGGACCTTTTTGCTTATTTTTGGAAGGGATTACCTGAGTTCTGTGTAGTTTTGGTCTCCAAGTGCTTGGTCTCCACTCAAACGCAAAGACGCATGCCCTTATCACTCTGTCAGCCCCATCACTGGTCGCCAATCCTGTGATTGCTGTGGTCAGTGGACATGGCAGGTGCTAGGAGATGACAGCGGTGATTACCCTTAGCCTCAGCCAACCATGGAGGATTCATCACCACCGGCTTGTGGACATCTACAAGCGGGATAGCTCGACGGGAGTTTCTATCCAGGCCTACTGCTCGGCCTCTCGCCTCACGACCCCCTCTTAGAGAGTAAAGCACAGGACCGTGCGTGTGGTGTTGGGAGAGATCAAAATCAAAATAGCACATCCCAGCTCCACTCATCCTTGCCATGTAGGCCCACTAGAGTGGCTCACAGACGCCTGTCTAGTCACCCTGGTGGAACTAATGCCTGGACTTCACTCATAGAGGAGGATCAATAAGGCCCCCTCGCTCTAAAGTCCCCCCCATACAAGCATGACTTAAGGGGACAGGCTGCCTAGTACTGTCTGAAGCTCAGGCCTATCCAGGACCATGGTCAGGTAACTACAGGAAGAGACATGGGAAATATATAGTGTTTACTTTTGCGTGTTTATGGGTTTATTGATTCGTTGTCTCTGTGGAAAAAACTAAAATAATCCATGTCTTTCCATGTAGCTGGAAATTTTGTTTTGCCATGGCAAAAGCATCTTTTTTTGTGAATATATAATCTTAATTTAATATGTTTAGAAATTATGAGATAATAATAAAGCTTTATTGGAAAAGAAAATGTTTTGTCATTTGATTACAAATGGTCCCCACAGTAGACTACATCACTGAAAATAATTTGACATGTTATCCTAAGCAAACATTGACTTGGCTACTTATTGAAAAGTGCTAGTTAGCCTATTTATATCCTGCGTATCTTATGCTTGGCTATAGTCAGAGAAACAACCCCAGCTCCTTTGACCTCGACTCTATTCTTAAAATATTGACAAATCCAACGTTAATGGTTAACTTTACAGTAACAGAAAGGTTTCATTCACAAGCATTTGTTTCCCACTTTATGCAAATTAAAGACTATCCTGTTTGGGATAATCAAGTGTGTTGCCTACACAAGAAAACCCTGGAATGAATTTCAAGTTTGATGTTTTGGTTTGGTTAAATTTGTTGGCCCTACATTATTTGTAGCTATTCATTTGGAAGTATGCTAGTAGTTTCAAGCTGCAAATGTGCTAGCCATTAATTGTTTGGGTGTTTTACCCATAGAGATAGAACCCATCATGTGGGAAATCTTCAGGCCTATTTCTGGGTGAGGTTAAAATATTAATTTGGTTTCGGGTTCTTTTAAATTTCACAAACTGTGATATGAATGCATGGACAGGGAGGGACACGTTTCGGCATAGATGAAATAACGTCACACATCAAAAGCTAATTGTAAACGCATGCTATTTAAATTAAAAGTGTATGGGTTTTTCTGGCCGGTTAAAACATTTTTGACGCCTGTGTGTGGCTTGATAAGTGGAATTTTTTTTTATTTCATTGGTTAGCCGCTTTTCGTGTTCTAGCAGCTTTCGGCACAACGTTTGGGAATTGGGATAGGCAATATACTTTTTGGTTTACGCAAAAGGTCGGACGGTTTCCCCCGTGTTATATCTTGTTCTATGGTTCTCCGTGCACTGTTACTATGGCAACCTTCAGTTAATTTACGTAATAACAGCAGCAAAATAGCAACAAAATGCATAGCAACGATTAGCATCATTAAAGTTGTGTTCTGACCGCTACAAAGCAGAACTCGTTATCATTTGCTAGCTATTTCGCCATTGTTAAAGATACAGATATGGAGAACAGCCAGGGTGACCAACCCCCTGAGAAAAACATGATTGGGCCATCATTGCCTTTCTCCCAGTCCTTATTATTTGATGGCCAGCCAGATTGCCAAAGGTCCACCTTAGGGGGAACAGAGATTGAGACTGAGCAACTGGTTCTTTCAAGCTCCATGGACATAGGGTCTGCTACAGGAAGGCTTAGGCGCACCAACTCTGAACTCTGCAAAGACCTTGAGACCCAACTTAAAGGATGCTTTGAGGCCCCTGCCCTGTCCAGTAGCTTTCTTTTGGAGGAGCCTGTGTTTGCTGATTATGCTGAAGTTGAAGCAGAGTATGCTCAAGTTCTGGAGAGCTCAGAATGTTATTTTGTGCCTACCATGGAGGAGACCCATGAAGAGTTGAGCACCTTTGAGTCTGGCTTATCAAGCCTGGAATTTATACCATCGTGTTCAGAAGGCCATGAAGTAGCTATGGCCACTGATCAGGTTATTGTAAATGATATATGTAGTCCTCAGTCAGCTGATATATCTTCAACCCTCTGCAAACAGCCTGCTGAACCTGTTGAGGTAAGCCTGGAAGCTTGCAGTCTGTCAGGTGGTGGTGTGCCACTGCTGCTGCCTAGTAGCACCCCACCTCCGGCATACTCCCAGGAGTATGAATCAAAACCTGGACCTCTCCCGCAGGATGGATACACCCAGATGGACACAGCTATGACCGATCAGGATACCAGCCCTTCAACACCCCTGCTTGACCACCCTTTCATGACTGGAGAGGCTGTGGACAAGGCCGAGGAGGTAACACGTGACTCCATCTTTGAGCCTGCTCTCTGTAGCCAATCCCATGTGACGAACCTGCTGGACCTCAACTCCCTAGATGCCTCCATGGAGAACCTGCTCAACTATGCCTCAGACAGGGTCAACGAACCGGCATCCATCCTGGAGGATGTGATGTTGGATTTTGATGGCCTAGTAGTGGTGGAAGCGCCCGAGGACTCGTGCAGTCTGCTGGTGGTGACCTCCCAGCCAGGGTCTACTTCAGCCAAGGTGGAGAGAGAAGAGGAGATAGAGGAGCAGAGCACAGGATGTTGTTTACTCTCCTGCACTCGTGGTCAATAGAATAGTAATAGCCTATCAATAATTCAATAAAATCATATAGTTTGTCTATAACGTCTTCCTTGGGTGTTTGTGACCACATTACTATATATAATTTTTTTTATATACAAGGTCAACTCTCATATTTTTCAGCAGTGCCCTGTTCATAAGGCAGGTAGTGAAATAAAAAAAACAAAAAAAAAAAAACTCTGAAGTCTAGTGTTTGCCAGCTGGTTAGCTAGCTAACATCAATTCAAACCAAAAAGTTTCAAAGTTATAAAACATATATATATATATATCTTGAAGAATAAATCATTATCTACATATAAAAATACAAAAATGTGCTAAAAAACATAAAATCTAAGAAAAAACTAATATGAGCTCCGCTGTGCTCAGTTTGCCTTCAAGGGCACCATAGTACTATGGCTACAGCAACCATGAAACAAAATTGCCATTATCAAGATTATGCTGTTTTTTTTTCATCAAAACATTTGGGGTGAGAAAATTCATAAATATATATATGGTCCATTGATAGAAAGCAAATTTTCCATGGATAGAGAGGCCTTCAAAGAATGGTTTCCTGGCTATTGTACTCCATAGTACAGATGGTATTGAGGTGTAAAACCCAATGTGTTGGAGTATATGGCCAGATGTTGTCCAGCTCGCTTGTGGACCTTTAGAAAGCCCACTTCCACTGTCCGCAGGTGTTCTTTGCACCTCCTTGATTGGATGGAGACTCAACTCATCTTGTGTATCCCTGGTCCAAATCAGTCCCCTATCGAAACGTGTCATCTAAAACTGATAGACACTATAGCCCTCTGCTAGCCCACTGTGAGTGCATTTATTGTATGTCCGCCGGCAGCATATGGCACATTACTCTCCGGGACACTATTCTGTGGCTGACCGATTGAAAAAAATAAAATAATGATAAGAAGTCGAAATTAGTCAGATTTCTTATCCACATGCTACATTTGTAAATATCTCAGAATTTTTAGAAAATGTGTAATCAAGCCTTTATCTGTATTTTTATGTGGGCTATTTTTTTTTATCAGGGTTAAGTAAATGTTCATGAAACTCCATATGATTTTTTTTTAAATGTCATTTTGTAATTCTCACATCGGAGGACTATGCTCTCTCTGGCCTGTAGATGGCAGCCTGAATAAATTAAGAGTACTTTTGAACAGGCTGTCTATTCAAAATCAGCCATGGCCCTGCTAAATAGATACGTAATGTGTATGAAACCATTATTGTCTCTTTAATAGTTTTACAAACTGTAAAAAACTGTAAATGAAAATATCTTGAGTGCAATAATATACTATAATATTTGAATAGTGTGCATCAGCATGCAAATATCTCAGAAAACAAGCAAATAGACAACATTTTGGATTCGATCAGATGGTGCAAAACTGTGGCTAAACCTAGCAGTTGCACTTGCTTTGCATTTCTCCATATCCTGATAATAATAATAATGATAATATTAATAATAATAATAAGAATAATAAGAATAATAATAATAATAATAATGATAATAATAATAAAAATAATAATACATTTATTTCCTTGCAGTATGTACATATTGAACCAGTTGAGACAGAGATGTTTTTGAAATAGTTTAGTCCAAATGGGCCTGTAGGCAAGGCCTATCTTGTTGCAAGTGTGTCTTATGCCGAATTTAGTATAGGCAAATTTTATTTTCCAAGTGCACCGGTAGGCCTGGATGTGTAATTGTTGAATTAAGTTATATTGAACACGTGTGACTCTCCTCTTTTACGGTGTAAAAAAAAAACAAAAAAACATACTATCTCTTTCTTCCTCTTCCTCTCTCGTGCACGAGCCCCTTTCTCCTCGGCAGCACCACAGCCACCTCGTCACCATGGAAACCACTGAGAGACACACGTCGAGAGTGAAAGATTGGAGCGCGAGCCCTGGAGATAGATGGAGAAAGAGGGGGACAAAAAGGGACAGAGAGGGAGACATGAAAGGTTAGGGTGTTACCATACGGGGCGGGCGCACGTGCCCCAGGCCCCCCAAAACCCAGCCAAGCCCCCTTCACCTCTAACCTCCCCCAGTTTCCAATTCTAAGCCCCCACTGCAGATCATTTCCCCCTCTGTCTGTCCTCTCTTTTCACTGGCCCCCTGCACGCACCTCTGCCTCCCCATACCTCTCCCTCTCCCCCATCTTTGCTCTCCATCCCTCTCGTGTCCAGACAGGCTGTTCGCATGGCGGGGATAGAGACGTTCACCGATGGAAGCACTGGTAAATTTTCACATAACAAAAAGAAAAAATATTTCTAGGGTCTCAACTATGTATATTGATAACTTCTCATTGCACACTGCTTCCTCCCTCTCTGCCTGCCTTTTTCCACACGCTATACACCACTTCATTTATTTTTCCTTCTCAATCATATCTCTCGTCTTTATCAATTCAAAAGCCGAAAGACGTCTGTGGAACCGGACTTTTTTATATCTGTGTGTTGGGGAAAGAGTGTGAGAGAAAAGGATGGGCAGAGAAGCATCGGTCCTAATGATTTCTTGCGCGGGGCAGGGCTTTTCTTTTTATTGATTAGAGAGAAATTAATTCATGGGGCAACCCTCTTCCTCTTTCCGTTTCCTATCCTCCCTTGGTCCCCTGCTCCGTGGGTGAATAGCGTTGTGTCTTTCACCTTCTCTGCATGCTGTATTATACAACCGGTGCTTCGCGGGAATATTTGATTTGGAATATGGGGTCGCGCTGTACATTATGCATGCGCTCGAGATGTGCAGCTCTACACCGTAGTTCGATGTCATATTTCTCTGAGAACATCTCGCACAATACATGTCATCCGAACAAAGTAATCTGCAGGTTACTGTTAATCTTGGCTACTTGTGCTTAGGTCTCTAATTGCATTTAAATTAATGCTCGGTTAATTTGCGATGTTATAGACAGCTTTCACGAAAACGTTGTCATTCAAGTTTCGCTCTTTAACAATCCTATTGTGACAACAAAAATAAAATGTTTTATCCATGGCGACAGCATAATTTGAGAACACTACACAGTCGTGGTGTTCTTTGTTACCATTTTAATTGAGGCCGTTTGATTTGACACAAAAATAAGCTCTTCACTTTACGCACTCAGGACGCACAGACCTGTAATGCCTTAATTTGTGGGTATGTTGACAATTCCAAGGTGTTTTCGCTTATGGTGTAAATTGTAATCAATATGGTCGATATTTTTTCGTCGGTATCCGGATCCCTTCAGATAATACCATGAAAACACGGCCCATAAGAGTAAGCACGACGAGGGCTGATACCTCGCCGAAGGGAAATCGATGAACAGACTGAGTTAATTATGAGAAAATCAATTAAGAGGAGGGGATTGCGGCTTTATAAAACCGAGCAGAGCCTTCACAGACAGAGGAGAGCCGGGGAGTGGACCCCCTAACAACCTGCTTTCAGGTCGTCTTGGTACGGTTCTATAGGGACAGTTTTTTTTTACAATGTATTTCTGATAAAAGCGTCATCATCTTCTCTATAAAAGGCAATCTATATGGTGTAATAATAGGGATTACTTACTGTGTTGAAACAAGAACTGTCTTGCGGTTGATGTTTCCGCAGATATATTTTGTAGTTGGATGATACACTTCACACGTGTGCTCATCTTAAAACACGTGTGTGTGTGTGTGTGTGTGTGTGTGTGTGTGTGTGTGTGTGTGTGTGCGCGTGTGTGCGCGCGCTCTCTCGCGCGCGTGCGTGTAAGTCGGTTATAGTATTCCATCTACAATCAATGAAGACCCTTAATTGGTCATGTTAATGTTTATCCAACGTGCTCTTAACTTAGTAATGAGTTTGTGTTCGTTATGTTTTGTAACCAATCCATATTAACCTACCTGGCAAAGACCTTCGAAATACACACCATATTATATGAAACCACAAAAGTCAATCTACTGATAAAAATAACCTAGGCTACATCAAATTCGTCAAGATAAATGGAAGGGCTATATATTCCGTGGAGAAATTATCTGTGTAAAACTGGAAATGGGTGACTTTGAATTGGCCAATTTTCCTCAACCAGCCACTTTATGATTAATTGGTTCATTTACCCGTGAATGAAGGCTTAATAGTGACAATGCATTTGCATCTGCTGCTGTTAATTCAGGCCAATGTACTGAATGTTGATAGATATGTAAAGGCTGTAGGATTTTGCTCCAAAATGTATTTGATAATTTGATGCATCGTTGTTATGAGGGTGGACTGAAGTCATGAAAGGTTTGTTAGTTTTCAGTCTTTACTTAATGAGTTATGAACCATAACCCTATATATTTGTTTTCCTAATAATATGTTCCATAACAACTGGATTAATGTTGTCAATTTTGAAGGAAATTACCTGTGATTGAAGACTGGTTTGACTTATCCCAAAAATTTGACTGAGCATTATTGACGTATTTTTGGAATTTTAAATTATAACTTACCTGTGGCATTTGCTTTTAGCCCACTAAAGTTGTTTTATCAAGCTACTTGTGCGATTTAGCCTAATGACTAACAAGTGTGTGCATGTGTGTGTGTGTGTGTGTGTGTGTGTGTGTGTGTGTGTGTGTGTGTGTGTGTGTGTGTGTGTGTGTGTGTGTGTGTGTGTGTGTGTGTGTGTTTAAGCTAAAAATATATAATTTAAATGTAATGCTTGCCTACATGTTATTTTAAATGCATTCTAAATGTGTATAATTTATGATTGCATTATGTAAACTAGTATTTATATCAGATTAATATGAAAATAAACTAAAATACAGAGAAGTATAAGAGCTTAAATCCAATGTACCTGCGTCTCAAATTACGCCTTTTGTTTTTGTAAACATGACGTAAATTCATAGTGTTTGCATTTATAAATATGCATAACAAATATTGAATATTCATCCTAATTTAAATATGAATTTGAATGTCTGAAAAACACCTGTATTCATTTATAAACTGTGTTAGTCAAAGTAGAGTTCATCCTATTTAAATTAAACTTGCGAGCGCTTTTTTTGTCTTGTTTTACGAGAGAGGTGCTGCACTTCGAAAGCTAAATACAATAAACGGTTCAAAAAAATCATGAAAAACAATGAATATTATATAACTCGAACTAGATTTTTGTCTAGGTCTATAAGTTACGTGTGTGGACGAAAAATAAATATATTAACTATTTAATGGTTATTTTTATCATAGCCTGATGGACGTTAAAAATCATCTTCAGAACATATATCTGTTTTATTTAAAAAGTACATAATTTTAACCGTGTTGTGCATGTATTTTGGCGTTGACATTTTCAAAACGAGTCAAATCCATGACGGAAAACAATTCTAGACTAATTTTAGGTTGGCTGGTTTTAGTAGTCCATGTACAAAGTGTAAGTCGAGAAATAAGACAATTATTGGGATGTGTAATCGCAGTTAGAAAGATTGAGTAAACTGAACTGTTGAAAAAGAGGGTTTTAAGTTCTAAAAATTATTAGATTGGTCATTTACTGTATGTTTTGCATTCGTTTTCAATTGCGAGATAAAAACATTCCATGGAAATAGCCTTCCTGCCTTAAATGTAAATATGCAAGCTATAGAAAATATTTGTATGAAATGTCCGATATGTTTCCCAACAGCACACTGAATCAAATAATTTGACTCTCATGTACTGAGTAGGCTATGACATATTTTAGTGAACAATATAGCAAAACTGGTGTGTCAATTTTTTTTTCAAACGAGTCACAAGTATAAGCTGCAGCTTGTTCTAAGGCAAATTATTTTGTTAAACCATGTATCAAGTTTGATTAAGTAGGCCGATAATGATTCAATTCAAATGTAAGTTGATTTCACAACATAAAGCAGAAAGTACGAACTTTTTTTCAACAGCGAATTAAGGTTGTCTAAATGTAAAATCCTTTTTGGGACAAACATTTTTTTGTAAGATTTGTCTTTTGTAAACGTTCGTCTGCTTTACAACCGCATGTTATCCAATCAGAATAAAAAATGTAAAGTCAGGCCACACAGACATTAATCCATTTTCTGCGCACGAGTCCCCTCCCAAAGGGTGTGTGAGTTCTCCGCGGCCCGACACACAATGCAGTGACGACCTGCGGGTCAAAGGCCGCTTGGCCGGTTCCTCAATTAAGGCGGAAAGATTGCTATTGCACGTCACATCGCTTTTTTTTTGGCAAGAAGCAGCCAGTGTTGAACGTCAGGACCAGGCTATGGGACATAGCTGTTAAAGGACATTCAGTATTAGGCCTACTTTACCAAATTTGTTGCAGTGCCTTGTGTCTTGTGCCTTACAAGATATATGTATTCATAGTTGTTTAGGCCTCTAATAGATTGTAAATAATTTATTGTAAATTCTATTTGTTTTGTTATATGGTTGGCCATTTGGCCATTTAAATGTTTTTATTTTCCTAATTTGTCCTATTAATAGAAATTCAATTCAAGTCTATTCCTCCATTTTGTTAAGAGATTAATATCAATTGGAAATGACCAAACTGGTCAACATGGAAGGTATGGACAGGAAAATATAAACATTTTCAACTGGTCAGGACACTTTTTTAATATTTAATTTTACACTTATAGAGACAGTTTTGTAAGCCTCGTCACGTAATATTTCCCACTTGTCACAATTTTTTACGTAACCACAAATGAAGTGTTTAAACCCTGTTAACGATCATCACTTTATTGATTACTTGATAAATGGCCTCGACCTATATAATCATTAGAAAATATCGTATTGGCAATTGCGTTTTCTCTCTCACTTGACTGCTTACAACCGGCATGTAGCCTTTATCTGCAGGGAGTGTGTTTCAATAAGGGACAAGAAGAAATGATGAACCGATCATAAATGACCAATGAAACAAACCTCTGGTGAGGACACACATGTCCAT
Organism: Galaxias olidus; assembly: GCA_026901105.3. Lineage (NCBI taxonomy): Eukaryota > Metazoa > Chordata > Actinopteri > Galaxiiformes > Galaxiidae > Galaxias > Galaxias olidus. The sequence continues at coordinate 107,685 of JAPMUY010002034.1, read as the reverse complement.
AATGTGAGTGTGTCTGCAGTGTGCGTGTGTGTGTGTGTGTGTGTGTGTGTGTGTGTGTGTGTGTGTGTGTGTGGTTAGAATACGATCAAGCCTTGAGGTCAGAGTTCACCTTCACCCCAGACAGATGACCCTGCCAACAGAATGACCCCTGAGGTCAAACAGCTGGGGAGGAGTCTGGGCAGGGGGACAACTGAGAGAGGAGGAGGAGGAGGAGGAGGAGGGGGAGGAAGAGGAGGAGGGGAAAGGAGAAAGACTATACGAGGGAGAGAAATACAGGGAACGGGAGTGAAGGATTGGGCTCACAGACGGAAGGAGGGCGATTGAGTGAAGTGCTACATGAAAAGAAAGTGGCGTTGCGTGTGCCAGAGGTGGCCATGGAATATCTTTGTGTGGTTTTCACTGTGGGTGGGGGTGTGGTTTTCACTGTGGGTGGGGGGGTGTTTTCACTGTGGTGGTCTGGTCTCCTTTGCTGTAGTTCCTGACTCCGGTTGGAATAAGTGACACCTGACCTCAGCTTGTGACCCCACCCCCTTTTTTCCCATCGCTACTAGCACAGCAGCCCCCAAAAGATTATCAAATATCTGCTATCTAGCCTGGACACACACACACACACACACACACACACACACACACACACACACACACACACACACACACACACACACATATACAATTGCAAGAACGCACACATACACATATGCTCACTCACACACACACACACACACACACGCTCCTACACATAGGGACACACACACACACACATACACCTAATGTTGTGACTCGAGGGTGTGTGTGTGTGTGTGGGGGGGGGGGGGGGGGGGGTTGTGCAGAGTGAACATACAATGTCCACACATCCCAGTGTCACCCGGAACGGTCTGTCCACCATTTAATTCCCTAGAGTGAGGCCTCAATGTGTCACTGCTTGTCCCCTTAACGGTCACTCTGTAATGACCATCCCCACACAATGACCACAGGGCGGGGAGGGACCTCCCCTACCACTCACCATATCCTCCCAGCAGCTCCAAACCAGCCTCCAGCCAGCGCCTTTGGCTTTGGATCCGGTCCGAGCTGAATCTAGGTCTCTACCTGGCACCACTTCAGTCACCACACACAGCTAGTGTCAAGGACAAGTACTTTAGCCTTTCTGACAAAGACTGCAATTTCTTCCCTTTCTCTGCACTGATTTGAGTCCTGGTACAGATGGGTGATGGACCGATGGCTGGTGCTGTGCAGCAGAGGGTGCAGTACCCCCTTTCTTCCTGTGAGTGTCAGTAGAGAGCAGCCATTGGGCGTGTTAGATTTTCTTAGCCCGTCTCCCCACTGTCGGAACAGAGGTGGCCGGGAGTGCAGAGCAGCCAGAGCAGCAGGAAGTTGTCTAGAGGAGAACGAGGACTACACAGGGAACACAGAAATACATAGTTTTGATTGTTGCTCTCTCTGTCAAAGCTCCATACAGGTCCACTCCTTTTTCTCTCCCTCTCTTTTCATCCTTCCACCCTTTCATTTTGTCCCTCTTTCGCACACAGTCCTAATCCCTCTCCCTGTTTCCTTGCACTCGTTCCGTAATCCCAAATCCCTCTCTTTTTCCTCCCTTTCTCAATTGTTCTCCCTCCACCTCACTCGTGCCCTCCTCCTCCCGTTGTGTCTATCGCCCCTGAACATGCCAGCTCACAGCAAAACCATTTTACACACGGATCGGATCAGCCAGTGAGGACGATGATTTATTCGTTCTAGATGTATTTGTCAGTTTTTGTACGTTACATTGAAAACAAAATAAGCAACGTTAAGAATACAAAGTAATGTTTGCAATATCACCCCATGCAGCAACCCTAATTCTCTAATCATTGTATTTTATCCTGTTCATGCTGTTTTTTATTGAGTTTTATTGAGTATTTATGAGTTTTTATTTTTATTACATTATCCCTTCCAATATTTGGGTCTGTGGACTGGCTCTTCTTTTCCTCTCTTTGTAGGCTAGGCAAGTTGTCAATTTATCTACCACAAATGCTACAAATTGCATTAGATCTTATCAAGATACAGACACTCATTAGAGATTATTGGCGAACCAGGAACCTTGATCTTCCAAACTATATGCTTCTAACAATGTCCTCCACTGTAAGTGTTTTTGTGCAGGGGCGCTCTCAAGTCCAGCATTTTCACACCAATTTTAGAGGCCGGCGCCATTTTGTTGGATGTGATCAATTTTCTGTGATTTGGACTCTGGGGATTTTCAGGGTTTGTAAGGCTTTGGGATTTTGTTGAAATGTAAGGTGTGAATTCTGTGTAATGGTTTAAGGTGTATGTACTGTATAGTAGCAATCGTAGCATAAACCAGTAGCTTGATTTTTTTTATTTTAAATTCAATTGTGGATTTTAATTATCGTCTAGGATTGATAAAAACGTTTCAAAATTGTATTTTTAATGCGTGTCACTCCACGGCCAATTGCCATATTCTCCTGGGGTTTTGAACTAGGGATTGAGCTCAGAGACTCCGAGAGTTGAACAACACCATTTTGCCATTGTGCTCTTGACTCGCCTCCTCAGCACAGCCCATACTATGACAACCTCAGAGGCTCTGTAAAGGCTAAAAGAAAAATAGGATATGTTTCCTTAATCTATCAATGGCTCCCAGTGGTGAAAGACTTCTTTTTTTTTTTTTGGCTGAGCAATGAAAGGCTCAACATCAATATGGCTGAGCGGATTAGAAGAAAGAGGCCATATTCTCAGGGCTGTTTCACTTCCCTACCGTGTCCCCGCATTTGTATGGTGCACATATGGGGTCTCGAGCGAGAAATCGGGATTCCTCTGCCTCTGAATGGAAGTGTTGGTCTGTCGGAGTGGAATGTGACTGTTACACAGAACCAATGCATCCTGACAGGGCCGGGCCGGCTCCTAATGCCCTCTCACTTCTATCCCTTCATCCCTCCTTCCTTTTGTCCTTTCTTCCTTCCTTCCGTCCTTCCTTCCTTCCTTCCTTCCTTCCTTCCTTCTCTCTCTCTCTCTCTCTCCTCTCCCTCCCTCCCTCTCTCTCTCTCTCTCTCTCTCTCTCTCTCTCTCTTTCTTTCTTTCTTTCTTTCTTTCTTTCTTTCTTTCTTTCTTTCTTTCTTTCTTTCTTTCTTTCTTTCTTTCTTTCAATCATTCCATCTTTCTTTCTTTCTTTTTTCTTTCTTTCTTTCTTTCTTTCTTACTTACTTTCTTTCTTTCTTTCTTTCTTTCCGTCCTTCCTTCCTTCCTTTCTTCCTCCCTTGTGTACCACATGTAGTTAGGGGTGAACCTTGCGCTGCTGCATATGGATGTGATGTGATGCATGGAGGAGGAAGAGGAGGAGGAGGAGGAGGAGAGGTGTGTGCTGGACATGTTGGGGCTGGCAGTGGTGAGGAGCTGTCAGAGTGAGGCAGTAGTCTCAGCGCTGTAGAGAGAGAGGGATGGCTCACTGATGTACTGTACACTCCCCGCCTCGCCTCGCCTCACGCCCTCGTTCTGTTTCTTTAGTTTTTTTTCTTTCCAAGCTCATCCTATTTTGAGCCTTTCATTTTTTACACAAGGGGAAAATGAACCAAAAAAACTAAAAAAAACAATATGAAAAGTAAAAACATGACAGAGGGGGGAGAGAGGGAGGGGAAGAGGAGGATGAACAGAGGAAGGAAAGGCAATCTGGGAGAGAAAAAAAACAAGAGGGCTTTCAAAAGTAAGGGATGAAAGCTAGTCTGTCTGTTATTTTTGAAAAATGGTCCTTGTGTAGTGCCCCTCTGAAGAAGCAGGTACATATCGTTGTATCTGCCAGAGGAAGAGACACAGGGGGCACTTTGACCAAAGCACTTGGTGGAGTTAGGACAGAAATTCACCACAATTTCCTGTCTGTTTTCCTCTCCATGCATTTTAGTAGATGGTCAAGTGTAAATAATCTCGAAAATCGGGTTAACTTTATCCGATTAGATTTTTTTTTATGTATTTCTTCAATATTCTTGGTTTCACCAAATATATTGTATTTTTTTTTTCTAAAATTTGATTATATTCTGTAATTGTATGGAACCAGCAATCTGTAGCCATTATTTTGAACAGCTGATTTTAATAAAACGCTGTGCAGGATTTCCCTTTGCTCCATTTGATGAAAGTGCATAGCTGCATAACGCATGTCTGTGTTACCTCTCTAACTGTGTTAGGGCCTGGCTGTTTCTCACCTAAAAGATCGAAACTTTAAAAAGGGCCTATCTCTCTCATTTCCTATGAAGTTACTGAAACCTTCAGTTTTAATATTTGTCTCTGGGTTCTTCAACTAAAAACAACCAGCTTGTTGTTTTGACTGGACAGAATATTGTATGGCTGTGCATCCTTAACATACTAAATGGGATGGAAAATGTGTAGACAGTATGCCATCGGTACCTGGCATGTGAAATTTGAGTATGGAAGAAGTTCCTGGATGACTATACTATATTTGGTATGTTGTATGTAGACAAAACTTCACGCCTCCTGGCTTTGGCAGAACTATCAAAATGCCAGAGTTTTGGTCACATGTTCTGGTGGAGAATGCAAACAATTTAAGTGAATCTTTTTTTTTTTTAAAGGGAGTATGCTGGATTTTTTTTTGCGGTATACAGCGATATTCATTGAGTATATAGTAGATCGTATTTGAGGATACAGTCTATGTATCGTCTTTAAATCAGTCAGAATCAGGCGAGCACCACCACAGTCTATGCAGCCTATCACTCTCTGTCCCTCTCACACACACACACACACACACACACACACACACACACACACACACACACACACACACACACACACACACACACACACACACACACACACACACACACACACACACACACTCACTCACTCACTCGCTCCGTAATGGAGGCAGCGCCGGCTGGCCACTGGCTGAAACCTGAATTAGAGTGAAGCTGGCGTCCACCTAGAGCCATTTTGAGTCCCCTCGCTGACCCTCTAAAGCCTGGTATCCGGCTGGCTAGATGAGGCATGTGTTGTGTGGACAGGCCTCAGCGCTGTCCCCATGGCTGCTCAAGGACACTCACAAATATCTGTCTCACGGAAATATCATATAATAATAATACATTTCATTTTTTAATTTTTATTGTAAAAACAACCTCAAAGCGCTATATTTACAGGGTTACCAAAGCTGTATTTACTCCTACATTTAGATGTAGTATAAATACATATATATTTA
>JAPMUY010002034.1:90000-95000 GCA_026901105.3 Galaxias olidus | reverse complement strand
GTAGGAACAGCTCTAAAGAATATACCATTTGAATTGCAGAATTTTATTGAGCTTATATTTTCAAGGGTTTGCCACGTGGTCGACATCAGCAGATTGATATGAGATTGACTGATGCTGATGTTAAACTAGATATTAAGTCCTTATCTCTGGATAGAATATTCAAATGAATTTCATTCATATTGTACAGTCACCTTTTTAAGGGTTTATTCATAAGCGGACAAAACATTATTTGTAAAGCTTAATTTTACCACTAATAATTTGCATGTATTTCAATACATTGCAATTGAATTTTAAACATGCTGCCATCAGTTGTTTATATTTAAATGCAATAATTTAACAGTATCCAAATCATTCTGCATACATTCCTTGCAAATAACAATGAAACTTCTATCTCATAATTTTCCAAAATAACATTTTCTAAAATATTTTTTCATATGAAACACTGTGCAACATGGCCATTTATTGTTAAATGTCACTGTCACATTTGTGTTGTTAATTATTATTCTATAAGTGTACCCTCTTTAAATCAGATGACCATATATCTGCCATTATATCCTAAAAACATATAAGTACCCACATTTAGTGGCAGAAATAAAACAAAGAAAACTTGAGAGAGGAAAAAAAACTTTAATAACTTTTATTTTTCTGTGGAATGGGTTGTTGATGTGGACAATCAGGTCCAGCAGAGTCTCGGGTGAGGATGATCCAGCGGGGTTTATTGTCTACAGTGCCCCCTAGGGCGCTTCTCTCCCTGGGCGTTGAGGGTCGCACCTGGCATCATGGGGGGGGGGGGGGGGGGGGGGGGGGGGCGGGGGGAGTAGTGCACTCCCTGAAAAACACCATCGGAGAGTTCATAGCGGGATAGACCAGACACCTCAAATAGACAATGTCATTCATATAGGTTTTCCATGCTCAACTCAAATGTTAAAGGATGTATTTAGAACGTTTTTAATACATAAGCCTATATGTTTTTGTTTTGTGTTTGCTCATGACTTAGCAATTAGCCTATATGTTTTTTGTTTTTATTTTGCTCACGAATTAGCAAATATTTTCGAAACGGAGACGGGGCCGGCATTTTTTTTTTCTTTGTTCAAATTTTCCGTACCATTTTCTTTTGCCAGAGCTTTGGAAAGCTTTGTTCGTATTTGTATAGTATTTGTATTGTATCGTATTTGTATTGTATTGTATTGTGATTGTGGGTCCTGAGCTGGGTTTGTTTTGCTGTGTGTCAGTTGGAGAAAAAGGAAGAGTTGGTCGGAACTTGAGTGTGTGTGGAGGACGGGGATTCTGTAGGTGTGAACCCCCCTCTTCGCCATCTTCCTCCTCCCCCTCCAACACCATCTTATTTTCCCCTCCTTCAATCTCACACACCCTCCCTCCATCCCTCTCTTCCACAGACGCGCACAACCACACTACATTCTACAAGAAATAATTGCTTTTGTCTGGAAGGAGTATGGGGAGGAGGGATAGGGGCACGCGCGGCTCCCTCTGTTGAGAAAAGGGGGTGCGTGAAGGACAACCAGTCGCTTCTTCTCTTAATTCCCTCCGTACCTTTTTCTCTCGTTGGACCTGCGGATGTCATCTGTCATACCTGAGATGAAGGGAGAGAACGGCAATGAAATCCGTTTTTACAAGTGTAGAGTCTTTGTCAAGAAATTGACGAATTAATGAAAATAGTAATGAATTTGTACAATAGAAATGACAGCAGTGTTATACGCTTTAACCGTTATCATATTGTCAAACAAGCCATATACCTTCACAAGGATTATAAACTCATGCTCATTTGTAAACGTTCTATGTCCGAAATTAAGTTAACTAAACATAAACATGATCTTCAGAAAGTGATAGGCTAGGCCAATGGCTGTACACCATTTAGGGGTCGCCATGGAGAAAGAGAGAGAGAGAGAGAGAGAGAGAGAGAGAGAGAGAGAGAGAGAGAGAGAGAGGGAGAGAGACGGGTCTTGTTCAGCGGTGCTATTGATTTGCCCCTATTGACTGTGATGTTTAGGGTATAGATTTTTCTATTTAAAAATCTATATCGACAATAATATGTTATGTAAGCGGGCGTTGTCGACGAACACGCAGGTAATTGACAACGTGTATATTGGTTATTGGTACTGGCGTGAGAGAGAGGGGGGGGGGGGGGGGGTGAAGTGCACGGCTGTCAGTCATGTTTTAAGAAGGGAAACTTGGTATCTAAAAGGGGGCAGCGGTGATGACCGAGCCCTGCTTACTATACACGGTCTATAGGCTACTTGATTTCACATGAGGAATATCTTTATCCACGATTTACCAAAAACACATTGTATGCCATATGGTTTTGTGCTCGTGGTGTTCCATACTGACATAATGATAATACTAACACTGATGGTAATATTAATCTTTATTATACCTGGTAAGTCAACTGAGAACGAGTTCTCTTTTGCAGTGACCTGGAAATAAATATCTATGACAACAAATGATGATGAATACCAATGATTATAACTGAAAACAAGCCTGCAAAGAATGGAGAAATAAAAAGAATGACATTTTGAGGCATAGAAGTAAAATTGTTTGCTATAACTTGATTAGTGCATATTAATTAGAGTCTATATGACATAAATTGATATCAGACAGGGTTTTTATTTTAGTGTGCCCTGATGTTTAGTTTTTATGATTTTGGTTTGGAATAAACGGAGCCTATGGAAGACATTTACCAAGAGCGTTTCATCTCTCATCATCGTTAGTCTACTGGTTAAACCAAGTGTCCAATAGGCTCATAGGACTACATGGATTTACTTCCGCTATTTTGTGAAATAGGTGTCAGAAGTTGTAACTTCACGTGTTCCAGGTTTTTGTGCATTTGCTAAGTGACATTGGCGTTCACTTCGTGTTTGCTTATCATTGTTCCGTGCAGGCAGGGACACAGTAATGTAATGATCACCATTCGCATCAATATGGCTGGTATTATTAAGAGGGAGGAAAAAATCCAGAAATCAATACAGGATACCTTTTGCAGCGGTGATGAAAACGAGGTATAGAGGGGGTGGAAGTACGAATGGAGCGAGAGAGCGAGGGAGAGGGATGAAGGGAGTGAAGGAGGGGAGGGCAGGGGGGTGTGGGGGTGGGGTGGTAATGTGTGAGTAGTAGCGGGTGCTCTCTCGCTTCAATGTTGCGGCCAGCGTAGTGGCAGATCGCTAGAATCCTGGAGGGAGCCGGGTCGAATGAGCTATTGGGGTTCACGAGTATAACGGACAGACAGACAAAAAGACACAGACGGATGGACGGAAAGATAGGCAAGTGTTCCGATAGCACGTGAGAGATACCGGATTCAGCTTTCCTTAGGTGTTGTTTTGGCTGCTTATTTATTTATTTGTTTTTATTTATTTATTTATCGATTGATTGCGTTTTAATTACTGCCCTGTGACAGCGAGGGAGGAGGAGCCTCTTGGTTGAGCGCGCACCTTATGTAGCCTAATGTTTATTTATTTCTGTTGATTAGCCTAATGACGCTATTTTACATGTGTTTGAAAACACGATTCGCTGCTCTGTGCGTGTGAATGAATGTGTGCGGAGCCTACATGCAAGAGAGAATGAGACAGTGTGTTCAGCTAAAAACCAAATACAATAGATACACCAAATATAACATATATCCAAATAATACTTTTTATTACTCTCGCATTTGCAGGTATTCGCCAGCGCGACAATTTTCTATCTGCATTGGTTAAAAATATTAACGTTAATTATTCGTTGTCTTTCCAAGTAAATATACCAAAGCTAAGAGCCTTGCTACAGAACATGGATTAGCCTAGGGTAACGACTACTCTCACGCCTTTCGAGAAGGGGAAACGTTAGCAAAGGGCCTAAAAAGGGTGATTTGCTCAAGTTTATCTAACTGCAGGAATACGAAAGAGAGTTAGTGATTGTCAATACAACAATGACAGCACTCATGTGAATATAGTAAGTATTTTTTATTACAATTCACAAACGCTTTAATTAGACAACTTTTTTTTTGTTGTAAAAAGTGAGGGGTCTAATTTCCTTTCCATCCGTCTGTGTGTTAGTCTGGACTGAGGTGTTGGCTAGGAGCTTCATACTTGAAGGACCATCGTATGTTCTATGCATATAACAACCAAAGTCAAGCCGACAAGAAGCAGACATCCAAAAATGTAAAATAAATAAATAAATAAAAAATAACTATTCAGCATATCCTACATGTGCATACAACAATTAGTAGCCCTAATAGCGAATGTTGTAAGTCGATACCAATTAAATTCCAAAGATTGTCTACCTGAAACACGGACGAAGATACTGAAGAGGAGACCTCTTATCACAATACTTCAGCTAAATTATTTGCAACAAAACCAGAAGACGGAGGAAGATCATGTTTGTTCCCCTGCCGGTTCCATTCGTGTTTCAGAGAACTGCCCCTGATCTCAACGCCTGGCGTCTCAAGTCCCCGCTGTCTCCACGTTCAAACTCCGGTAAGACATTTTTCCCTTTCCCCCCCCGCAACTTCCTTCTATGTTGGGTGAGACTCAGTCTCCAACAAACCCACCCCACCTTACGCCTCAAAGTCGCATGCTGCTTGGTGCCTATTTTGCACTTAGAGTGACATTAAGGATGCTGATGGCACACACACACACACACACACACACACACACACACACACACACACACACACACACACACACACACACACACACACACACACACTCCAACACGTCCAGCTCTCTTGTATACCTAAATGCAGTCCGTAACACTCACCGTTCCGAACAAAAGATATCGTGTGCATATAGGCCTACAGCAAGGTCCCCAAGGATATTGAAGATAAATGTTTAAATTTGGTCTCCGTTCTCTGAATACAACACATGCCCAAGATACGCAAAGTAACGATTCTTAATGTTAGTCTTTCACGCACCAATATGCTCCTTCTTCTTGTATTTTCTGGCATCTTTCCGTCTCTATCCTTCCCCTCTCTTCCACTTGCTCCGCCTGTGTCTCAGCCTCAGTCTCCCCCG
>JAPMUY010002034.1:62500-67500 GCA_026901105.3 Galaxias olidus | reverse complement strand
ACCAGACCAGACCAGACCAGGCCAGACCAGACTAGAGCAGCCCAGACCAGACCAGACCAGGCCAGACCAGACTAGAGCAGCCCAGACCAGACTAGACCAGGCCAGACCAGACCAGACCAGACCAGACCAGACCAGACCAGACCAGACCAGGCCAGGCCAGACCAGACCAGACTAGACCAGACCAGACCAGACTATCTACATTACTACTACTACTACTACTACCTGTATTACTTTAGAGGTCAGACTAACTACACCACTACTACTACTACTACTACTACCTGTATTACTTTAGAGGTCAGACTAACTACACCACTACTACTAGCTGTATTACTTTACAGGTCAGACTAACTACACCACTACTACTAGCTGTATTGTTGTAAAGGCAGGACTAACTACACTTGTACTACTACACTGTGTTACTCTAAAGGTAGACTAACTATCCTAAAGTAACTTCTGGTCCGGTCACCAGCCAATATGTAACCACGTCTGTGTAATTCCAACGAGGTCTTATATAACCCTATGGTAATAACAACAATGTCACCTCTTAGATGACTGATGGGGGGAGCATGATTATTATTTATTATTATAAGATTATGGCCAAACTTTGATTGAGGATGAATGTTCAGAGTTTGGCATTGTCTCCTGTAGTGAGTTGTAAGACAGGGACGCTCTAGCAATACTGATGAAATCCAAATCCCCATTTGGATTCTGTTGCAGAATACATACATTTTCCCTACACATAGTCTTCAGTGTGTTCAATAATATATACAGCCTGCTTGCCAGCTTACAAGGTAGGAATGTAGATGTGTGTTCGTGTGTTTTCTTGTGAGTGGGTGTGTTTGTGTTTATTTGTATGTGTGTGTGTGTGTGTGTGTGTGTGTGTGTGTGTGTGTGTAGGTGTGTTTATGTGTTGCCAGGTAGAAGTGTAGAAGTTTGTTTGCATGTTGATGTATGGGTTTGCTGGTGTGTGTGTGTGTGTGTGTGTGTGTGTGTGTGTGTGCGTGTGTGTGTTCCTACGTGTGTGCATGCCTGTGTGCCTGTGTGCCTGTGTGTGTACCTGTGTGTGTGTGCCTGTGTGTGTGTGTGTGTGACAAGATGGTGTGTGTGCCTGTGTGTGTGTGTGTGTGTGTGCCTGTGCGTGTGTGCCTGTGCATGTGTGTGTGCCTGTGCGTGTGTGTGCGTGTGTGTGTGTGTGTGTGTGTGTATGTGTGAGAGAGCTATGTATATATTCGTCTGGGAGTCCTAGCAGTGCAGGTCTCTGATGAGTCCTCTCTATCACAGAGTTGGATCTGCAGCGCCTCACATGCAGCCAGCCAGCCAGTGCATAGCCCCCCTGCTGGAAGAACAGCTCCTGTCAGCCACACAAAGGCTTTCTCAGAATGCTGTTATGGTGAATCAATGAATATTTGAATGGCAATGGAAATAGTACTTCAGTACCGTTCATCAATAAATGTATGGTACACACTTATTCTTTGTGTGAGTAGGTGGGTGGGTGGGGTGTCTGTGGGTTTGTGTGTGGGTTTGTGCAAGTCCCTGAGTGAGAATCTAGGGGCTGTAGGCTCCATATGTGTGTGTGTGTGTGTGTGTGTGTGTGTGTGTGTGTGTGTGTGTGTGTGTGTGTGTGTATGTGTGTGTGTGTGTGTGTGTGTGTGTGTGTGTGTGTGTGTGTGTGTGTGTGTGTGTGTGTGTGTGTGTGTGTGTGTGTGTGTGTGTGTGTGTGTGTGTGTGTGTGTGTGTGTGTGTGTGTGTGTGTGCACACGTGTGTGTGTGTGTGTATGTGTGTGTGTGTGTGTGTGTGTGTGTGTGTACGTGTGTGTGTGTGTGTGTGTGTGTGTGTGTGTGTGTGTGTGTGTGTGTGTGTGTGCACGTGTGTGTGAGTGATCAGCCTGAACAGGGCTTAGCCAGGCCAGCAGCAGGGGTGAGGCAGGAAAATAGTTCAGGGGGAGGTGGACAGGGGGGTGACAGCAGGGATGCCTCACTCCCTTGGGAATTGAACCCACAACCCCTCCAGCCTCTGAGCCCTCTGGTCATGGACTTGAACCCCCTGGCCCCTCACGGACAATCTGTTCCGCCCCTCTGCCAAACGCCGGCGCTGTGCATGCCGTTAACGGATAAACGCTGCCTTTGCGCCCGCGCGCCCGTGTGTGTGTGTGTGTTGGTCAAGTGTTTGAACAGTTGGTTGAGGCCATTTAAGCCCTTATCCCATCTATACAAAACCTAGAGGGGGCGGGGGGGTGAGGAGGGGGGGTGAGGAGGGGGTGGGGGGGCCAAACACAATGACATGTGGATTTTTTGACCCCGTTTTCTGGGGGAGCTTTGAAAGATAAAAGCCTCTGGTTGCCCTCCGACGCGCTCCCTGGACGTGCGTGTGTATTTCAGGGACCGACTACAGTATAGAGGCGCGTTCGCCGAGGGGATTCAGAATGAATATGAATTCACCGTCTCCCTGAGGGGAGAGGAGCGGCAGAGTTTATGCATGCTCGGACCCCTGCTCATTCTTCACCTGTCAACAAAAAAAATCACACGTCCCCCCCCTCCCCTAGGAGAGGGAGGACTGGAGAAAGAGAGGGAGGCCTGGAGAAAGAGAGAGAGGCCTGGAGAAAGAGAGAGAGGACTGGAGAAGAGAGAGAGGACTGGAGAAAGAGAGGACGGACATGAGAAAGAGAGGGAGGCCTGGAGAAAGAGAGAGAGGACTGGAGAAAGAGAGAGAGAGAGGACTGGAGAAAGAGAGAGAGAGAGGACTGGAGAAAGAGAGAGAGAGGACTGGAGAAGAGAGAGAAGACTGGAGAAAGAGAGGGAGGACTGGAGAAGAGAGAGTTGAAGTGAAAGCCAAGCTGCTTCGAGAGATATGGAGAGAGGAAAAGGGGAAAAAAGAAGAGGAAGGGGCTTGATATATTCTAAAGGCCCCATTTTTATATCTTTTTTTATATATGTTTGTGGGCTTTTAGCTTATCAGATAGGCCCTCCATTCAGTGGCTTCAGTCAAGAAAGGAAGCCTGATGCTTCTCTACTTATTCTCTCTCTCTCTACCTCTCTCTCTCTCTCTCTCTCTCTCTCTCTCTCTCTCTCTCTCATCTCTTTCTCTCTCTCCATCTCTTTCTCTCTCTGTCTCTCTTTCTCTCTCTCTCCATCTCTTTCTCTCTCTCTCTCTCTCTCTCTCTTTCTCTCTTTCTCTCTCTCCATTTCTCTCTATATATATATTTCTCTCTCTCTAGCTTTCTATTTATCTCTCTCTCTCTTTCTCTCTCTCTCTCTCTCTCTCCATTTCTCTCTCTATATATTTTTCTCCCTCTCTAGCTTTCTATTAATCTCTCTCTCTATCTTTCTTTCTCTCTCCCTTTCTCACTCCGTCTCTCTCTCCTCTCTTTCTATTTATCTCTCTTTCTCGCTTAACTTTTGTGGAGAAGAACCTTGAATTTGAATTTCAGAGTGAAGGGAGAGGGGTAGAGGAGGAGAGGAGGGGTGGAAGGGTTGAAGAGAGGCAGAGGGAGGAGGAGGGGGAGGGAGTTGAAAGCTGCGGTCGTTGCGAAAGGGCCGTCTCTGTGCGTCCCCCGGCCTCCCCCCTCAAAGGGGCCCCGATCGATACCAGCTCGGAGCAATAAAGCTTTCCCCCTGTCATCTCTGCAGAATACAAAGCAGAATAGAGAGAGGGAGAGAGAGAGAGAGAGAGAGAGAGAGAGAGAGAGAGAGAGAGAGGGAGAGAGAGAGAGAGGGAGAGAGAGAGGGAGAGAGAGGGGTGAAAAGCTGTTCCGCTAGCCAGACCAATTTCCTAACCCCCCCCCCCCCCTCCACCCCTCCTCCCTCCTCCTTTCCCCCTCCCATCACACCATCACCACCAAACCCTCCCTCCCTCCCTCCCTCCCTCCCTCCCTGCCTCTCTTCATTCTTCCTATCTCTCCATCGTTCTGGTTCTCCTTCTCCCAGATGCACGGTGCGTCCCCTGTGCGTTGACTGTATGAGTCTGAATGAATCTCTCCATAATGAATGGCACATAAATAAAGAATACAGCAAGTCTCATTGTTTCCACGACGACCCACGGAGGGAAAAAGAGAGAGGGGGGAGGCGGGAGGGGAGGGGGTGGGGGTGAAAGGATGAACGGGAAAGAAATCACAAAAAAGAAGAGAAACGTCAGGAGAATAGGATGGATGAAAAGAAGAGGGGCAGGCGGAGACGGAGAGCGATAGCATGGGATAAAAGAGAAGAGAGAGAGATTGGAGAACTGGAGGAAAGAAAGAGAGGGAGAAACGAGGGAGGGGTCACACCCACGGAAGGATGGATGACATAAGCGAGGAACAGTGGACAAGGAATATTGATGAGGAAAAGGAAACATTTGTGGAGACAGAAAGAAAGAAAGAAAGAAGGGAAGACTGAACGAGAAGCAGAAGGGTGAGGGTGGTTGAGGGGGGGCAGACGGAGGGAGAGACGGGGAGGTTACGGGGTCAAACGGCAATCCCTTGAACTGAGAGCCAATTACTGTAATTGTAATGTAGATTCAGAGGATATTACCACAGCAGTGACACATACACACAAACACACAGGAACTCATAGGCATGCAGACAAAAGACAGACTGTGTGTGTGTGTGTGTGTGTGTGTGTGTGTGTGTGTGTGTGTGTGTGTGTGTGTGTCATGCTGTGTTGATGTGTTTGTCTGAGGAACTGCAGGTGTGCATGCATTGTGTATGTGTTTACTGCGTGTATGTGTGTGTGTGTGTGTGTGTGTGTGTGTGTGTGTGTGTGTGTGTGTCTTTAGTGCATTCTCTACCTCACCATTCTTCTCTGTTGAAAGGCAGAGCAGGAGTCAGCCTGCCAATCACCCATTGTGCTCTTGTCAATTTAATAACATTTCTGAATGCTGACCTCTACAACTTATAACCCTGCGTGTGTGTATGTGTGAGTGTGTGTGTGTGTGTGTGTGTGTGTGTGTGTGTGTGTGTGTGTGTGTGTGTGTGTGTGTGTGTGTGTGTGTATATGTATGTGTGTGTGTGTGTGTGCACTAATGT
>JAPMUY010002034.1:50000-52500 GCA_026901105.3 Galaxias olidus | reverse complement strand
AAAATGATACTGTGTGGTAAAACAAAGAAGCCATTTAACGCAGCGTCTTCTTTAAATGTGCCCCTGGGATGTCGCCTAGGTTACTGTGTGGTGTGGTGTGGTGTGTGTTGGCCAGTATGAGCTTATTGTCACGCGTATAACAGTCTCAAACCGTCAGGGAGGTGAGGTGCGATATGTGTTCTCACCAGCACATACACACCACCTTAGTCTGTCATATAGGATATTACACCTTGCAACGTAGCATGGTGGACAGTCTGATCACTATACCGAGAGAGAGAGAGAGAGAGAGAGAGAGAGAGAGAGAGACTCAGAGAAGAGAGAAATACTTAGACTTTTAGGCTCTCTTTATTGTACCATCCAAACAGAGAGAAATAGAGAGAGAGAGGGGGAGAGAGAGAAAGAGAGAGAGAAAAGAGAGAGAAATATAGAGGAGAGAGAAACTGAGAGGAGAGGGAGAAACAGAGAGAGAGAGAGAGAGAGTTGGCCAATATTAATAGCCCCGCTGACAGTAAGTGTTGGGTTGTTGGGTTTAGCGCTGTGTTCAGCCCGGTGTGAGGGGGAAGTCAGGGAGGGGAAGTGAGAGAGAGACTGAGCATCATGAAATTCTAACCCACCCCCCCCCCCCCCCCCCCCCCCCCCCCCAGTACTGTAGATATATATATATATATATATATATATATATATATATATATATATATACACTGTATATGCACACACTGTGCTCACATTAGATGCCCTATCAAGGACTGCGGTCACATCGCTACACCCCTTCCCCTGTCTGGATGTAATGAGACCTCCGTGAAGGTTTCCAGAACGCGTGACTTTCCCGGGATACGGGGCCTTTATGGAGTGGCACGGAGCGTCAGCTAAACCTCAGCCAGAGAACTCCAAGTCCGTGCGCTGCTGATGTGAGCCGTCGCACAGTGCGTTACACACACACACACACACACACACACACACACACGCACACACACACTGATCACAATCAAATATCAGCTCATCAAGTAGGGGGAGGTGTGTTTGATGACAAAGTTAGGTTCTGTGCCTGTTTGGAGGAGGTGATAGGAAATTCTCCCACCTCCACCCCGACTGCCACCTCGGGTCTGCTGATATGTTCTGCTAATGTGGATTGAAGTGGTCCCAAAGGGGATTGATGTACAGTATGTGTGCTTCCTGCTTTGGAATGGTGTCCTGGATACGTACAGCAGGGAGCTTCAATATGTAGCAGGCCCAACCACGCCAAAACTGATATATATTCAAACTGAATACATACGTAAAGATGGAGAGTGTGTCTGACTGAACTGTAGTTGTATCTGGGATGGGTTGACATGTTGCACGTTATCTTAGTGTAACACGGAGAAAAAAAGTCACGTCCCAAAGCCATGGTTGTTCCGTATGTTCAACCTGGAAGTGTTTCCCACCTCCAAAATGATTGGCTTATCATGAGGTCACAGGATCTGTATCAGTTGTGATGACCTTTGTTCAGCTTCGTAGGTGTTAACAGGTTACGGCTCCGTTCGCTATCGTAGGTAGCATTGGGGAAATCCTATCAAAGGTGGTTGTACGGATTATCATTGTGTATTGTAAAACACTCGTATTGTATTACATATATCCTATTAATACAGTCACAAAGACTGGAGCAATAACTTCTCGATTCGGCTCAAATGTGACATTTTGAAATATTGGATTTGAACCAACAATAAAATGCCCCAAAAACTGCGAAAAGTAAAAATACACGCCATGTAAGCGGACTGACCACAAACTGTCTACTGTAGTAAGTTAGCCGGTGCCACAAATAGAGAGGGTTTTTTAACAGCACGTCAGGGTCCACTTCCACCCTGGCGTTGATGCAACCGATACGGAGAGGGAGGAAAGTCCATCTGAGCAGAGTGGAAGAAGGACCCTGTGGTCAGCGAGATGTGCTGATGTGAGAGGCTCAGGCTCTGAATTGGTCAGGGACACCAGAGGGGTTTTCGATTTGACCACCACTTCCCCCACCCCCCCCAGCCCCCCCTCCGGTAGAGCCACAGTGCCAGAGTCCCCGTGAAAAACCTAATGACATGGAATGTACCAAAATGGTCTGGAGGGGGGTTGCTGGGGAGAGGGGGGCGGGGGGGGGGGGGCTACTTACTGGTAAAGTATCTTTTTTTTTTTTTTGACTTCCCTGTTTTTGCTACCCTCCGTGTCTATCTGACGTAGGGTCAATGGTTTTGGCTGTTGTTCTAGAGGGAAGCTAGGATTATATCTCCCTGGCCTTTGGGTCAGTGCAGCCAGGCGTCTCTTCTTTACATTTCATTTCTTCCTCGTTTGTGGTGGTCAGTGGTGTTTTCATCTGCCGTGTTTCACTGCTGCCACCTACTGGTAGTAACGATGCTACATCAAGCCTGATCACAGAGATTCAAATATATACATGGATTTTTTGAAGTGAATTAAAAACACAGCAGTAACATTTGTTAGCGGGTTTTGTTTTGTGTGTGCAGTCAGCTGGAACGCTAGAAAG
>JAPMUY010002034.1:42500-45000 GCA_026901105.3 Galaxias olidus | reverse complement strand
CTCTCTCTCTCTCTCTCTCTCTCTCTCTCTCTCTCTCTCTCTCTCTCTCTTTCTTCTTCTCTCTCCTTCTCTCTCTCTCTCTCTCTTTCTCTTTCTCGCTCTCTCTCTCTCCGTTCCGCCACACCTTTACCTGTCTGCCTCTGACAACCCCCCCCCCCTGCTTCCCCCCCCCCTCCAGGACATCCAGCAGTTGTTGCAGCTGCAGCAGTTGGTGCTGGTCCCTGGCCACCCGGGCCTGCAGTCCCCTGCTCAGTTCCTCCTGCCCCAGTCCCAGCAAGGACAGCAAGGTGGGTGGGCCTCTTCCTCTGGAGCCCGCTGTCGCTTTAAATCTCATATCTCTATGGAGTCAATGGGCGACACCTTCCCCTTTCATTTCCCAGGAATCCTACAGACACCAAATCTAATCTCGCTACCTCAGCAAAACCAAGGGAGCCTGATGTCCGCTCCGTCCAGACTGGGGCTCCAAGCACAGGTAGAGCCTCTCAGGAAAACCCCAGGCTTCAAGTAGATACTCAAGGCCTCATATGGTTCTAAAGTCTAAAAAAATAACTTCTCCTTCATTATTTCCCTCCATTGAATACTCTCCTCTCTTGCTCTTTGTCTTTTTCTCTCTCTTTCTCTCTCTCTCTTTCTCTCTCTCTCTCGCTCTCTCTCTCTCTCTCGCTCCTGCAGAGAGATAAAAGTGCGGATGTAGGTGGCGTTGGGGGCGTGCCCTCCCTGACCTCCGTGACCTCTCAACCCGAGGAGCCCAGTGACCTGGAGGAGCTGGAGCAGTTTGCCCGCACCTTCAAGCAGCGACGCATCAAGCTGGGCTTCACACAGGTACATAGGCATCTCAACACACAGGTACATGGGCGTTTCAACACAGGTACATAGGCGTTTCAACACAGGTACATGGGCGTTTCAACACACAGGTACATGGGCGTTTCAACACACAGGTACATAGGCATTTCATCACACAGGTACATAGGCATTTCATCACACAGGTGCATAGGTGTTTAAATACACAGGTACATAGGTACATAGGTGTTTAAATACACAGGTACATAGGTACATAGGCATTTCAACACACACGTACATAGGTACATAGGTACATAGGTGTTTAAATACACAGGTACATAGGCATTTCATCACACAGGTGCATAGGTGTTTAAATACACAGGTACATAGGTACATAGGTGTTTAAATACACAGGTACATAGGTACCTAGACATTTCAACACACAGGTATATAGGTACATAGGCATTTCAACACACACGTACATAGGTACATAGGTATTTCAACACACAGGTACCTATCTAATTTCTCTGTGTGTGTGATTCCACCTGACAGCTGACCCAAACTCAAAGCTAGCTTAATTAGGTGGAGCTCAGTCAAACTATAATTCACCCTCTCTCTCTCTCTCTCTCTCTCTCTCTCTCTGTCTCTCTCTCTCTCTCCCTCTCTCTCTCTCTCTCTCTCTCTCTCTCTCTCTCTCTCTCTCTCTCTCTCTCTCTCTCACACAGGGAGACGTGGGTCTGGCCATGGGGAAGCTGTACGGCAACGACTTCAGCCAGACCACCATCTCCCGCTTCGAGGCCCTGAACCTGAGCTTCAAGAACATGTGCAAGCTGAAACCCCTGCTGGAGAAGTGGCTCAACGACGCTGGTGAGAATGGACAGAGGGTTCATACCAGAGACATAGTCCACTATGAAAACTTCAAACTACACATTTCATATTACTGTTAAATGGTCTACTCCTAACAGAGAGAACACACTTCAGTGCGATGTGCTTTCATACATCGTTCATCGTTCTTCAGTGTCTCTTATCCATGTAAATGTTTAACAGTGTGTGTGGGTGTGTATGCATATCTGTGTGTGTGTGTGTGTGTGTGTGTGTGTGTGTGTGTGTGTGTGTGTGTGTGTCCACAGAGACCATGTCCATAGACTGCACCCTACCCAGCCCCAGCTCCCTGTCCTCCTCCTCCCTGGGCTTTGAGGGTCTGCCTGGCCGCCGCAGGAAGAAGAGGACCAGCATCGAGACCAACGTCCGCGTGGCCCTGGAGAGAGCCTTCATCATGGTAACTAACCCTGACCCTAGAGAGTCTTCTTAATTCTAACTAACCCTAACCCTGGAGAGAGTCTTCATCATTCTAACGAACCCTAACCCTGACCCTAGAGAGTCTTCATCATGGTAACTAACCCTGACCCTAGAAAGTCTTCATCATTCTAACTAACCCTAACCCTGGAGAGAGCCTTCATCATTATAACTAACCCTAACCCTGGAGAGAGTCTTCATCATGGTAACTAACCCTAACCCTGGAGAGAGCCTTCATCATTCTAACTAACCCTAACCCTGGAGAGAGTCTTCATCATGGTAACTAACCCTAAGCCTGGAGAGAGCCTTCATCATTCTAACTAACCCTAACCCTGGAGAGAGCCTTCATCATTCTTACTAACCCTAACCCTGGAGAGAGTCTTCATCATGGTAACAGCGCCGTCGTTACCCTAGCAATGGCCCA
>JAPMUY010002034.1:27500-37500 GCA_026901105.3 Galaxias olidus | reverse complement strand
TGACGGCGCCCAGGGGCCAATCAGAGAGGAGGAGGAGGAAGGAGGAAGGAAGGAAGGAAGGAGGACGTCGACGGAGGGAAGCGAAGAAAAAAAAAGAAAACTAAAAAAACTCGCCTTTCACACCAAAGCTATCTCTTTCTCTCTCTCTCTCTCTCTCTCTCTCTCGTGCTCGTCTTTTGTTTTTATGTTTTGTTTTTAGTTTTTTCTCGACGGTGCTCTCTCGCTCCCTCTCTTTCTCTCTCTCTCTCCCGGTCTTTCGATGCCAAAAATACACAGAATGAAAGAGAGGAGAGAGGGAGGAAAAGAAGTGAAAGAGGGCAGAAGGGGAAAAGGGGGGGGGAGATTGAAACCAAAAATCTTTATCTATCCAAACCGACGGAGAGGAGGCTACACGGGAAACTTTTTGTCAATCCCAAATGATATCCACACGACGCCTCTCCCTCTCTCCTCTCTGGGAGGAGAAACCAAGGACACGGGAGGAGAGGGCAGGGGGAGGAGAGGGCAGGGGGACGGGTCGCCCAAACCAAAAATGACACACACACCAAAAAAAACTAAAACTTGATTATGCGTTTTGGAAAAATGGCGGCAAGGGACAAAATAACGGGAGTGTTTTGACGAGCCGGTGCGGGTCTGGAGGAGGAAGGTGAAGGAGGAGTGAGGAAGGAGGAATGATTTTAAACCAAAAATGTTCCCTCTGGAGGAGTGGCAGGACAAAAGGGGGGACACACAACGAAAAAAAAAAAAAAAACGACAACCATACCAAAATCTCAAAAACCAAAAATACGGAGAGAAAAGCTTTATCCAAAGGACGTGTAAATACTGACGCTGTCCAGGACCAGGACCTCACTGCTCCTCCCCCAGCAGACATCCACAGCCCATCACCATCCCCATCATCCGATCTGTCATCGTCTCATCTGGTCTGTCCCCCATCTGTCTGTTACAGCCACTGCATCGTTTTCATCCCAGACGCTTATTACAATGTTTATAGAACTGCATTTATACTGATTGAGCCAAGCTCACACGTGTGTGTGTGTGTGCGTGTGTACATGCACGTGTGTGTGTGTGTACCTTTGTACTGTTTGTACCCCACCATTTAGAGTGTATCTTTAGCTACCTCTGGTTCTTAGAGCGTTCAATAGCTTTCTGTCTCCCTCTCCCTCTTCGTCTGGCTGTCTGTCCGTTTTCTTCAATAGTTCACTGTGTCTTGTCCAGATCCCTCAGTATTTATTTCTTTGACATGGCTCCTGTTCCTATTTATCAGTGCAGCTCGTTAGCATCCATTCTGTGTCATCGTCTCCATCGCTGTCATCACACGCCATGTAATCACATTAAAGTGGAAAAAACTGTCGAGTTGATTGAAGTTAACTGTGGAAAAGTGATATTTTCTATGAATGTGATAAAGCATGTCTCTTTAAAAAAGACGAGGCGCCCTCCTGGCGTAAGTCTCGGTGAACATAACGAGCGTGTCCAGAGAGGCCCTCTGACTCGTCTGGGGGAGAGGGGCCGCTTTTGGAGAAGTATGAAATGGGGCCGTAATTGGAGACGCAAAGTCATGATGTTTGAACTCAAGTCAATAAAGACAGGTTTGGTCACGGCCGGCTCTCCTCATCTGTCCTGTTGATTGGCATATAGACCCCCACACCCCCCCACCCCCCCTGAAAAAACACTTGACTTGTGTAGACAGCTTTACTCCGCTTGTGTGTTTTCATACCCCCCCCCTCCATCCCTCTCACTCTCATTCCACCGTCACATGATCACCACCTGCCACTCATAAGGGTTGGAAACCCAATCATGCTGTAGACGAGGCTCTGGAGGGGGACGGAGTCGACCAATGACGCGACGGCACGGTGACGTGTTGTTCAGCAGGGGGCCGTTAACCAGGAGGACCTTCAGTAAAAGCCCTGTGTTTAACGCCCCCCCCCCCCCCCCCCCCCCCCCACCGTTCCTGGTGCCCCTGCGGGGGAAGCTTTCTTATAGGAACGGAATCCTTCTCCTCGCCCCCCCGACACGGGGGCTTGGTGCACCCCTCAAACGAGTGCACTCTGGGAGAGGGGTGGGGGGGTGGGGGGGTGGGGGGGAGGGAGGGAGGGGGGGGGGAGGACAGAAGGGTGCCAGTCTGGGGAAGTGGGCGTCACACTTTTGTAAGAGCATACCAAAAAGAAACCCAAACCAAAAAAAAACACACACAACTCCAAGGAAAACCCAAACCAAAAAAAGAGAAGCCAACCAAAATGTAGTTGGAGGGGAAAGGGAGGAGGACCAGAGTGTCTTTACCTGTAGAGTCCATGTACCTGTCTGTCTGACTAGAGGCCATGTACCTGTCTGTCTGACTAGAGGCCATGCACCTGTCTGTCTGACTAGAGGCCATGTACCTGTCTGTCTGTCTGGTCGGACAAAGTGTCTTTAACTGTAGAGCCCATGTACCTGTCTGTCTGACTAGAGGCCATGTACCTGTCTGTCTGACTAGAGCCCATGTACCTGTCTGTCTGACTAGAGGCCATGCACCTGTCTGTCTGACTAGAGGCCATGTACCTGTCTGTCTGACTAGAGGCCATGCACCTATCTGTCTGACTAGAGGCCATGCAGCTGTCTGTCTGACTAGAGGCCATGCACCTATCTGTCTGACTAGAGGCCATGCACCTGTCTGTCTGACTAGAGGCCATGCACCTGTCTGTCTGACTAGAGGCCATGCAGCTGTCTGTCTGACTAGAGGCCATGCACCTATCTGTCTGACTAGAGGCCATGCAGCTGTCTGTCTGACTGGTCGGACAAAGTGTCTTTAACTGTTGAGCCTGTCTGTCTGTCGGTCTGTCTGTCTGTCTCTAGCGCTCAGTGAGCGAGGCCACCCTGGCCTACAGCTGTGTGCCATTGATGGAGGGATGGTGAGCTAGAGAGATAGAGAGATAGATAGGACAGACAGACAGACAGACAGACAGACAGACAGACAGACAGACAGACAGACAGACAGACAGACAGGTGGATAGCAGGAACAATGTGAGCTCCACTCCTCGACCTTTGACCTCCAGCTCTGCTTTTCTTCTTCTCTGGTCCTGGATGAAGCAAACTCTAATGACCTCACTGAACTGACTTCTTCTCGGAAATCTGTTTTTATTTTTCTGTTTGTCCGTTTTGGATTGTTTAACTCTGCTGTGTCTCTTGATGCCGTTTTTCTGTAATGTACTTTAGTGCTGATACTCATTTGGAATAACGTACTCGCTCGCTTACTACAAGAGCTCCTTATTTTTTTTGTAGTCGTGCTAGAGATTTTTATCAGGTGGTTGGAAAAATACTGTGAAACTTTAGCTTCCAGATTTTTATTAGATAAAGAAATAGGCTGTCTGGGCAGAATGAAAACACACAAAAAAGACCAAAACACGAGTCGAAAAAGCAAATGTTTAAAACCAAAAAAACAAACGACCAAACCAAAAAGAAAAAGACTGAGTGTGCTGTAACGGGCCCTCTCTGCCTCTGCTGTAAGGCTCAGAGGGAGGCGCCAACTTGTCCTAGGAGTGTGTGTGTGTGTGTGTGTGTGTGTGTGTGGGAGACCATTAAAGAACATTGCTTGGTGGAGTTGTTGTAGAGGGGTCCCCCTCTGAGTCCAATGCGACACACCACCACACAGCGACACACACCACAAACCCGCGGTACACACTCAAGTCGAGTCGGACTAAACGCATCCAAAGAGTGTTTTGGTTTGATGTAGACAACAGACTACTGTCCTACACAAGGGGATCGTTCGCAGAGCCGACCCTCCCGACCTCCCCCCCTGCGTGGGGTACCAACCTACGAGGAGAAACCCTTTTCTCCACACGGACTGTAGAGGGAATGTATCTGTTAGTGCTTCTATAGATTTTGTAGAAAAAAAAAGATCTATGTTCTACTGCTTACTTATCGCTAATGTATTGAGGAAAAAAAACAAAACGTACAAAAAAGACTTTGAGAAAAACATCTTAAAAATTGTTGATGATAATGACTTGATTTTAGACCAAAAATTTTAACTATCTCTCTTTGTATTTTTTTTTTTTTTTTTTTTCTTGATGTCTTGATGCTTATTTAGACTTTGATTGTACTTTTATTCAGGTTAGGGTCGGGTGATTTGTTTTGTATCATCTTTTCTTCAAATTATTTATTTGTTTGTTGATTTCTAGAGGCGCTTTCTTACTGGGGACATGTTATGAGCTGTATTTGCTGTATAGGGGGGTCGATTTGACCCCCCTGTTAAACTATGTGCTCACCTTCAAACCAAATCAATCCAGAAATGCAACCACGGCTCCTGAGAGGGGCCTTGGAGAACATGGCTGACTGAATGTTTGGCCGGAGAGATACTCTCTTCCTGGTTGACATCCACCCTCCACATGAAGGAGGAGGTTGGCAGCTTGCAGGGGGGGGATATGTGGGGCAGCACCGATAGGAAGCATGGCGAGAATTCCCAATCGAAGTACGTGAAGAGATTTGTAATATGGCTGCGCTGTCTGACATTACAGTTGTGCTCTGGAATGATGATAAATATGTAACAATGTTTTAAAGTGATGAGGGCCAGTGAGTTAGTGCTGCCCCGTACGCCCCCCTCGTCTCCCAGTAGGGGGGCATACTGAAAGCTTTACACAGCTACACAACCAAAAACTGAGAGGTAAGAAGCTGAGGGGGGGGGGGGGGGTCAAAGGTCAGCGTTTTGTTTTAGGTTGTTTCTTATAGATGTCTATGTGAAAGATGGAGAGAACTCAGAGACGAGCAGAGAGGTCCCTATGGTGAGTCGAAATCCAAAGGTGACACGCTCTCACTCTCTCTCTATCTCTCTTTCTCTCTTTCTCTCCCTCTCTCTAGCTCATCCCCCGCTTTCTTTTTTCCTATTTCTTGTCTTTTCTTTTCATCGACTGTGTTCTCAATCCACTGTAGGACGTAAAAGAGAGATAGTTCGTCATATACCTCATATTCTTTGATGATAAACCAAATAGATGAATGCTTTGATGAGAAGCGGGGGTTTGGAGTGGGGCGGGCCTGTGTGTGCTGCGTGCTCATGTGACATGTGCTCAAACAGTGAGACAGCTAGCGGGGCGTGGCGGTGCTTTAGAAGCCCTGCTCATCTATTCAGCACATTGGAATCTGAATCAGAACAAGGTGAGGCTCAAACAACTGTCTTTCTGTTCTGTGTCCTGGTTCACACACACACACGCCGCCACACACACAGACTGTACCCTGACCCGAGATGGCCCCCCATGGCCCCCGCCCTCCCCCGCTATCGGTTAGGAGCTTTGAAACAGCCCCCCCTCTCCCTCCTCTCAATCCCACTGGACTACTGCTACCTTGGAGTTCAGATGCCCATAGGCGCTGATCCTGGAACAGTTCGTGCTCACTACACCCGCAGAGCGTTGGTTGAGGGGGACTGATCTTAGATCTTAGACGGAAGCCTATGAGGCTTTCTACTCTGTGATACAAAGCTTTATCGCTGGGGCTAGCGTGCTGTTATTTATCTAACCCCATGGCGGGTGGACTCCCTGTAAAGGTGAGAGAGCACCGGCCGGTCAGCATGCGGTCAGAGGTGCAGGTGAATAAGGGGAGGAGGGGCTGGGGGGTGGGGGGGGGGGGGGCTGAGACTGTGGTGCTTCTAGGTGATACATGCAGACTACACTTCCCACCATGCCCTGTGTTTCAGGGGGCGGAGTTTGGATCTACAGTCCAGGACACCACTCCTTTTTGTTTCTCCTTCAACCTCGTGTGGATTTCTTATTTGTCGTTTCGGTCGCTCTTTGTCTTTCGTTCCTCCCTCTCTCTGCCTCTCGTTCCACCTAGAGGTCTCTATTGGAAGGACGGGTCAGCAAGGTTAGCCTGTTAGCCTGTTAGCCTGTTAGCGTCCTCGTGTCTGAACTAGACCCTTCTGTGTGGACCTCGGGGCCTTAGGGTCCGAGTGTAAAGTGCGCGTCTCTGCAGTAGGGATACCCCCTTAGAGAATGATACCAAAGTCAATGCCCTACTCCTAGACATGGCACAATGCCTACACTCCCTAAAACCCCCTGAGGTCCACCCCAAAGTGTCCATTCAGAGAGAAAAACCTTCTTCCAATAGGTCGACGATGGATCAGCCTCCTGTCCAAAGGCTTTCGAGACAAATGAAAACGCTAACCCTTTGTGTTTAATCGGCCATTACACGCAATCTTTTCACTCACTGAAGACCAGAACATTGATTCTGCTCACGGGTTTCAATACAGTCCAGAATCAGGGAGACGACGCCCCAAACAACAAACGGTGTCCAAACAAGCAGCCACGAAGGAGGAGGAATCCAACACGGGTCCGACACGGGTCCGACACGGGTCCGACACGGGTCTCGTGTATTCTAATCGGGACCGGTGGGGAAGCATGGAGAAACTGTCAGCCCGGCGTCGGAGCGGTGGACAGGGAGACACGAAGAAGATAATTGGTGGAACGAGAGAGATGAAGATGGTGGAAGGGAAGAAAAAGAAACGGGCGGCCGACTCCACACACACTCTCCCCCTCTCTCTCTCTTTCTCTTTCTCTTCCTTTCTTCTCTTTCTCTTTTACAATACAGCTTCAGTCCAAAGGTTTCTAAAGCGAGACAGCAAAGTCAGATCTTACAGAATAAAACCAAAGAGCTCTCCCCTCTTCTTTTCCTTACACCCACTGCATCCCTCTCTCTTTCTCCTCCTCCTCCTCCTCCTCCTCCTCTCATCCCTTCATCTCCCCTGCTCTAATTCCCTGTCACCTAGCAATCTGCAGTCTAACTAAGCGCTAACCTCAGCTATCCAAAGGGAACTACCAATAATGATGATAATTATGATGATGATGATAAAATGTATATTTTTTAAGTATTTGTCATTGGAAAAATAACCTTAAGCTTCTCGTACTTATGATGATGACGACAACTACGATGATGATGATGATGATGATGATGATGATGATGATATTGAAGTCTGTCTTGGTATCTCTGTAGCTGTTCAGATCACTCTTCAGTTCTATGTCTTTTCCCTACGTGCTGCCAGAGTATGGCTGATCCCACATCAGCCCCTGTTCATTTGGTTTGTCCCTGTCCACCTCTCATAACGTCCCTGTCTGTGACTGCTTGGGTTTTTGTATGTGTGTGTTTTTGTCTGTTTGTGTGTGTGTGTGTGTGTGTGTGTGTGTGTGTGTGTGTGTGTGTGTGTGCGTGTGTGTGTGTGTCTCTGTGTGTGTGTGTGTGTGTGTGTGTGTGTGTCTGTGTGTGTGTCAAGAATAAAATCGCTACTCTACAAAGAAAGGTGATCAATACAGTGAAAGTAGGAGTTTAAATGCCTTTATGTGGTACAGACACAAACGACATTTTAGACCCATATATATGACCCAGTCGTATTGTGGCTTAGACCTACATTAGTGTGTGTGTGTGTGTGTGTGTGTGTGTGTGTGTGTGTGTGTGTGTGTGTGTGTGTGTGTGTGTGTGTGTGTGTGTGTGTGTGTGTTGATAAGTAAACAGGAAAGGTTGGATGAAATGTTAGCACAGGGAATTTCCAGGGAATTCCTGACTCCACTTTTTCTCTGGAATCAAATTTGTCCGTTGTGGGCAGCGGAGGTGGGAGGGGGAGGGGGAGGGGGAGGGGTTCAGTCACCTCCACCTAGCGTTTAGAGAGGGAGGGAGGGAGGGAGGGAGGGAGGGCTAGGGGGGTGGAGGTGTTCCCTGCAGCAATATGCCAGACAGCAGGTTCCAGTTCAATGGCAGCAGTGCCTAACACGTCACTCTGCTCCGAGCCAGCTTCATACTGAATGTAGCCTTTTGCCCCCGCGCCAACTGTTCGCTTCTAGACCGCTTCGTGTGTGTGTGTGTGTGTGTGTGTGTGTGTGTGTGTGTGTGTGTGTGTGTGTGTGTGTGTGTGTGTGTGTGTGTGTGTGTGTGTGTGTGTGTGTGTGTGTGTGTGTGTGTGTTGTTTTTCTTCCTTCTGTGTCATCCATCCTGTAAGCAGTGCTTGTTTTTTTATTTATCCTTTTTTGTTCTGTCTATCCCTTCTTCCTTGTGGTAGCAACTTAGCCTTTTAGTGTATTTATCTTGAAAACCAAAAAAAGAAAAAAAATAAGTCTGCTTGTGCATTGTACAGTGTTGTTAATTTTAAGTCATTTTTGTAACTGAAAGTGTTTCATTCATCCAAATAAAAACAGGAGACAAAAACTGTACAGATGATTTCTGCCTCTTGCCTCTTTCTAGTTCACAACTGGATATTTATTATATTTTTTTGCCATTTGTGTAAGAACTGTTGGTAGGATTACTTTTGATATTTTGCTGTTTAAATTCAGTTTTTTGTAAACATATGAGCAAATGTGTGATGTATTTTAAACTAGCAATTTTCTGAATAATTGTACTGCTATTGTTACCCGAATGTATTTTGTTATCACACTAAGTTGAGTAAAAAATGTCTAAATGTAACCATTTAGTCTTGTGGCAGGAAAAAACGTTCTAAAATGTGGTCGTAAACAAGTGACTCATCTTGCCCTTACAATACTCCACCACTAGGTGGTGCTAACGATCTAACAAACGAAGACAGTCCCTCATCTGGATAGCTAAATAATCCTCCTGGGCACTATCAACTACTACTTGACCTCTTTTATGGAGTGGTCCAATGTTGTTGTTTTTTGTGATTTTCCCAAATCCTTGTTCTGGAATCCTCCCAAAAAACCTTCGGGTTTTACAGGGTCACTAATTAAATCATGCAGTGATGGAGCTGATGGGGGAGAATCAGCAATGAGCTGTGCTTAGCGCGGGAAACAGATGTAGTGCCGCTGAGTCTCATCCTGTGTCACGACACTGAGAGAACGAACAGACCGGGTGGAAGAGAGGAGGAGACGAGTCAGCCCATCTCTCCGCTCCTCCTTCTCTTCCCTCTATCCCTCCTTTCTTCCTTCCTTCCTTCCCTCCTTCCACTGAGTCAGGGGACAGCTGCTCGTTGACAAACAACAGCGCATGTGTTTGTTTGGCGATGCTGTGTGTGTGTGTGTGTGTGTGTGTGTGTGAGTGTGTGTGTGTGTGTGTGTGTGTGTGTGTGTGTGTGTGTGTGTGTGTGTGTGTGTGTGTGTGTGTGTGTGTGTGTGTGTGTGTGTGTGTGTGTGTGTGTGTGTGTGTGTGTGTGTGTGTGTGTGTGTGTGTGTGTGTGTGTGTGTGTGTGTGTACGCTCAGTATGATTGTTTACTTGGTTGTGCTCTGTGTTATTTTCTATGTTTGTCTTCAGCTGCTGTGCATGTGCTCGTTGTTTCTCTCTCGCTCTCTCTCTCTCTCTCTCTCTCTCTCTCTCTCTCTCTCTCTCTCTCTCTCTCTCTCTCTCTCTCTCTCTGCCTGTAGGCTAGTCGCCTCCTATGCTGTGTGGTACAGTAGGAGGGCGAGGAGGTAGGTAGCGTGTGTGTGTGTGTGTGTGTGTGTGTGTGTGTGTGTGTGTGTGTGACAGCTTTCAGACGCCTACCCCTGCGCTGAGTCACTGATGGCGGTGCGAGCCTGTGATCCTGTCACCACGGTGACGTGGGCAATCTGCCCGCACACTTCGGAACCTGATGCGGCTTCATCACACAAACACTCTCTGCAGTACATTGCATTTTGCAATATAAAAAGCAGGAGTGAAAAAAACAAGATGGAGGGGGCAGTTATTCCTGAAAAACACCCATTCAGGATGGAACTTTGTCTGTTCGAATGTAAACAACGTGCTGTGCGTCAGAACAAAATACAAAAGTAGCCCCAACAAAAGATTCCCTCCTTCCACTCACTTTAACTGCTACCGCTAGACGGCTAGATGATGTCCAAGGCCGCACACTGGTTCCTCTGGGTAGCCGGGAGGCTAACGTACGATAGGCCACAGTAGTTGAGCTGCAGTAGCCGTCCCCTGCTGAGAGAACCTGGTCCACCGGGACGGTAGGAACCCAAGGCGAGGCCCCAGGAGCCAGTGGCTACAGAGGCAAACCAGTGAAGTACCACAGCACTGTAAAGCTACAGCAGGCCATGTTAGGACTGCAACCTATTCATATCGGCAGCACTAGTC
>JAPMUY010002034.1:17500-20000 GCA_026901105.3 Galaxias olidus | reverse complement strand
TGTATGGGGCATAGAGGATCCAGCAGTGAGCAGCCTGGATGGGGCATAGAGGATCCAGCAGTGAGCAGCCTGGATGGGACAGGGAGGGCTGGGGAGGGGGCAGCCTGGATGGGGCAGGGAGGGGTGGGGAGGGGGCAGCCTGGATGGGGCAGGGAGGGGTGGGGCGGGGGCAGCCTGGATGGGACAGGGAGGGGTGGGGAGGGGGCAGCCTGGATGGGACAGGGAGGGGTGGGGAGGGGGTGTCTCGACCATGGTCTGCTTGGATGGTGAGTAATTGGGGATGAGAGATGGATGAGAGGAGGGGGGTCTTTTTGGATCATGCCCAGGTGTGTGTGTGTGTCCCCACACACACACCCATACATACACACACGTACACACGTACTCACAGGCCCACACGCACACACGTACACACACACACGTACAGACAAATTCACAGGCCCACACACACACATACGTACACACACACACACACACACACACACACACACACACACACGCGTACACACACACACATGTACAGACAAACTCACAGGCCCCCACACATAGACACACGTACACACAAACTTACAGACCCATACGCACACACACACACACACACGTACACACGTACACACAAATTCACATGTCCACGCACACACATGTACACACACATTCACAGGCCCACACACACACACACACACACATACAGACAAACTCACAGGCTCACACACACACACACGCGCCTGCCATTCACACTCAGGCGCATTAAATGAACACAACCACACACACTCACACACATTCATACATAGTGTATGTTCCATCAGTAAAATCTAATTCAGGGACTATGACATGTGGGGGAGCAGAGAGTGGGGCTTCAGGGGGGGAGGGAGAAAGGGATGGAGGGAGGAAGAGAGGTATGGAGGGAGAGAGGGAGGGAGGAGAGAGGTATGGAGGGAGAGAGGGAGGGAGGAGAGAGGTATGGAGGGAGAGAGGGAGGGAGGAGAAAAGTATGAAGGGAGGAGAGAGGTATGGAGGGAAGGAGAGAAGTATGGAGGGAGAGAGAGAGGGATGGAGGGAGGGAGAGAGGTATGGAGGGAGGGAGGAGAGAGAGAAGTATGGAAGGAGGGAGAGAGTGAGAGAGGTATGGAGGGAGGGAGAGAGGGAGAGAGGTATGGAGGGAGGGAGGGAGAGAGGTATGGAGGGAGGGAGGAGAGAGAGGGAGGGAGGCAAGTGGAAGTGATGAGGTGTGCCAATAGGAAGAGTTTAGTCCTGCAGTAAGATACAGGAGATGGTGTCAACACACACACACATACACACACACACACACACACACACACACACACACACACACACGCCGAGTGTGCTCAATGTAGCTTCTGTCACACAGCCAAGCATACCTCTCTGTCTCTCCTTTCCTCCTTCACCCTCTCCTTTACGCCTCTTATCTCTCTCTCTCTCACTCTCTCTCTCTCTCACTCTCTTTCTCTCTCTCTCTCTCACTCTCTCTCACACACACACACACACACTTAACTTTTTCTTTTGCACCCCTTACACTCCTCTCTCTGTCTGTCAATCTCAAGGTCCTGCTAACTTACTGAACAGATCTCTTTTCTTCAAGCCTTTATTTCTGCTCTCTCTCTCTCTCTCTCTCTCTCTCTCTCTCTCTCTCTCTCTCTCTCTCTCTCTCTCTCTCTCTCTCTCTCTCTCTCTCTCTCCGACACTGTACAAACAAATGCGACAGTGTTTCTGGTTCAGAACAGAACAAACACCCCTCCCCATTTGCTGGATCCAGGTGTGCCAGATATCTGTTGGTAGCTATTGCCCCATGTGTTATCCTCCACTGGAGGTCGGCTGTCCTTTTCTCCAAAGGAGGCTTGTATAAGGACCGCCAGCAGCCCTTTGGGGAAGCATCCGAACCAAATAACTCACCCCACCTTGACTCCTTCATTCCTGCCAGGGAGCGCAGGTGTAGCACTTTAACGCATGTGTGGTATAATGTCTTTTTCCCCATGTGCTCAAACTCCTCAACCTCCAGGATTGAAAGAGATAGCACTGACCCTTCCTCCTCCTGCCAATCCCCAACTGCCGGGGCAACATTCAGGGAGGGAAAAACGTATTCATAGTCATCATCCCACTGCTCCGCCAGTGTGGGGTTTTCCACAAACCCTCTGAGTGGCACTGGCAAGGATGCGCACACCTCCTCCACCATTCTATTTAGCAGCCGTACAGACCTGACCTTAATAGCTTCTCCCAGCCAGTCCAATGAGGAAAACTTTGCTTTCATTAGGTGGCCCAACTTCACACAGCCCACCTCCCACAGTCTTGCTCGTAGGGTGACAGAGGATAAAATGTTGGTGTTAATAAATACATTAAAAAACAAAGGCTCTTCAAAGAGCCACAGTCCAGGCGTTTCTGCCTCTGCTCGACTGACCTGGAAAACTTGCCATGCCTGTAACACAGAACTATAAAAAGGTGCAAGTCCTGACAGGTCTGCCTCTCCTGGTCTCAAGAGGAACAGCTG
>JAPMUY010002034.1:12500-15000 GCA_026901105.3 Galaxias olidus | reverse complement strand
GAGAGGGAGAGAGAGAGAGAGAGAAAAAGGGAGAGTGTGAGACATGGTGTGACTGACGGTTGAAGCTTGAAAATAAACAAGCTCTTTGATGACAAAGAGCCCATTGACTCCTTCTCTCCTTCTCTCTCTCTCTCTCTCTCTCTCTCTCTCTCTCTCCCTCTCTCTCTCTCTCTCCCTTCCTCTTCACACTAAAACGTCTCCTCTCTTTTTTTTTAATGGAACCTCAACTGACATCTTTTTTCCTCTCAGAATCCGATCCGCTTGTATTTTCAACAGAAACATTTTCCTTTTTTCTCTCACTCGTTCACTTTGCCTTAATGTTTTCCTGGTATGGTTATCACACAACACTAAGTTTCAGCACCTCGGTGACTTTAAAAAAGTTGAATTACTTCTCTCCATCTTAGGGCCCTTGAGACCAAAGGTTCCGCAGGACCAAGAGCCACTACCAGCCCTTAAGAGTCACTCTGAAGTTCATTATGCAACCGTGCTTATGCCTGAACCATCAAGGTCAAGATACTCAAAGCTCTTTATAAAACATCCTTGAGTGAGTGAGGAATCGAGGGAATGAGAAAGAGAGAGAGAGAGAGAGAGAGGGAGAGAGAGAGAGAGAGAGAGAGAGAGAGAGAGAGAGAGAGAGAGAGAGAGAGAGAGAGAGAGAGAGAGAGAGAGAGAGAGAGAGAGAGAGAGAGAGAGAGAGAGAGAGAGAGAGAGTGTGTATGTGTTTGGGTTCACGTCAGTGCAGGTTGAATCACCATGTACATATTACACCTTAGTGTGTTGCTTGACGCCCTGTCCGGGAATTCCACCTAATCCTGGTTTTGCCTCCAGTTCTCGCTGGAATCACTGTGTGTGTGCGTGTGTGTGTGTGTGTGTGTGTGTGTGTGTGTGTGTGTGTGTGTGTGTGTGTGTGTGTGTTTGCCTGTGGTGTCACTGGTGTGTGGGACACCACACCCATTGTCCATGATAATTATACGGAGTTGAGCCATCTGTGTTGAAGTGGCACACACCAGAGGAAGCTGATAGGCATTACTGCCCCGACTATGGGACTCTCTCACTCCTCTAATTCACAATTCCAACTCTTTATCAATCTTTCAAACCCACCTTAACACATATCTTTTCACCCTAGCCTATATCCTCATTAACTCTGTTTTGAATTCGGTCCTATATTCGTGATATGCTTTCCTTTTGTTATACTTACAGTTAGAACTGTTGTTGCTCTCTGTCCGTTCTCCCTGTTTCTGTCCAACTGTTAATTTTTGTCATGTTTTCCATGTAGATATTGTGAAGCGTCTTTGAGTGTCCTAACAAAGCGCTATATAAAACCTATGTATTATTATTATTATTATTATTATTATTATTATTACAACAGGACAGCACTGACTATTGCACTTAATACAGTGAGTTGAATATGAGAGCGAGAGGAATTATGAAAGCTTTTTTGTGATCTTACGATTTAAAAAAACAAAGTTTTTTGATGTGATAAATATTAATAAAAGAAATTGTGGTGGAAAATGTTTCAATATAGTAAATATCTAAACGATGTGTCTTTCTTTCAGGTGTACCTCCTCTGTGTGTGTGGGGGGGGGGGTCTGGGATACATATCTGGGGGGGTTGATGGCTGGGTGTGCCTCTCAAAGCTTCCTCCCCTCCCTCCCCCCTAAAAAAAATTGCGGCCTTCTTTCTTTCTCTCGGAGCGTCTGTCTGTCACTCTGATTAGAAACGGAGAGAGTCACACAAAGGATGGTAGGGAGGACAAATGAAAAGAGTGGGAGAAAGAGAAAGAGATGGAGAGAACGAGAGAGAGGGAAAGAAACGAGAAGGGGAGATAGGGACAAGTTGGTGTTGGAACTGAAATAAAAGATTTTCTGATGAATAAATCCGATAGTGAACTAAACCCTTTTCCAGCAAGGGGGATCAGCCAACCATAAAGTAACTCAAACGTTTGACGTGAAATTGCAACAGAAAGAATATCAAAAAGACCTCCGTTATCATCTCATGATTTTATTTCTACATTATCCAACTGAACGTGAAAGCTTTCTAATCTTTTCCTTAAACGACGCTTAATTTCACTGAATAGATACTACACATGAGAAAAAAGAGATTGAATAACGGTTTTACTTGTATTATGCACTAATATCTCACACAATTCCCACAACCTTGAGAGTATTATAGCAGTGGAAAAGTAAACAGAAGAGAAAGTGATGGAGGGTGTGAGAGGGCGGCAAAGAGAAGTAGGCTGGGGAAAGGCGGCAGAAAACAGAATAAGAGGAGGAATGAAAGGCGTGGAGGAGAGAGGGAGGAGGGATGAGAGAGAGAGAGAGGGAGGAGGGATGAGAGAGGATGATGCCACAACAACATGGGGGTGGCAGAGTAGGAGCACACAGAGAGACTGAGCGAGAGAGAGAGAGACTGAGAGAGAGAGAGAGAGAGAGAGAGAGAGAGAGAGAGAGAGAGAGAGAGAGAGAGAGAGAGAGAGAGAGAGAGAGAGAGAGAGAGAGAG
>JAPMUY010002034.1:0-5000 GCA_026901105.3 Galaxias olidus | reverse complement strand
CTTTTATCACAGAGAAGAGGTGTGTAAAGAGGGTATTGTCAGCCATCAGGAGTGTGTGGGTGAGTGTTTACCCGCGCGTGCATCACAACGCCTAGGTCCGCTTAACGCCGGCGGTGCCACGGAAAGCGATATGCGCATTACGCCACACACACACACACACACACTCTTCATGCACCTGTGGGGATCAGGTAACCCAGGGCTTTATCTGGCTGATCCCTGTTTTATTTTGGACCTGCACACTGTCCTGTTCTTAGACGACCAGGAGGAATGGACTGAGGACTGGAGCACCTTCTACGTTCTGTCCCAGGTCAAACCACCAATCCCAGGCTGGGAGGCTACACACACACACACACACACACACACACACACACTCAGACACTCAGACCACAGTGTTGTCCTAATCCCGAGTCCATGTGTAGTTGCCGTGGTGTTTACCAAAGGCGGGCCCCGATGCTGGGCTGGGTGTAATGTACACTCCTAATCTGCCTGGATTAAGCCTGGTCATCCTGGTCAGGCCCAGGGGATCTTCCGGTAAAGGGATCAGGCGCGGGCGGAGGAGAGGATGTTATGTTACCACCAGAATCAGAGAGCCCAGCCGCAGCTCCAGGGGGCCCCCGGCTGGAGGACGGGGGGACGGGGTGGTACTGTGGGTTCACCAGGCTCCGCTCCACACTGCTCTCCAGCTCTTCTAGACACGGCCTGCACCCCGGGGTTTGAGTGTGTGCAGGCCAGGCCAGGCCAGGCCAGGCCGCCAGACAGACGAAGCAGGAAGCAGCGGAGCTCCTAACCCCACACTAGCCCTCTCCGGCAGAAAGGCTGCGGTGTTGGAATACTTCGGGGGGCTATTTTTATCTGGGAATCTGCCTCGGCACTGGGCCCGCAGAGACAGGGGAGAGGCAGGGCAAATATCTCTACATCTAATTTCACAGGATGGGAAGTCACCAAAAGAACTACTGTGTCACTCACATAGCGGCGATACCTCGTGTGTGTGTGTGTGTGTGTGTGTGTGTGTGTGTGTGCGTGCGTGCGTGCGTGCGTGTGTGTGCGGTTTGCTGTGGGAGTGTTGAAATGCTGTCTGGCGCCACCTTAAACTTTCTCTTGCTCCCTCGCTTTTTCTCGCCCTCCTGTTCCTCCCCTCCTCCTCTCCCCAGCGCCTGTTCTCCTCTCTCCCCTCCCCCCTCTCCTCTCCTCCCCCCTTCACACAGGGACAGGAATGTGAGATCACGTTTGAAGAGTTTTTTTTTTCTTTTCTTCTTTTTCACCCCCCCTCTCTCCCCCTCTCTCTCTCTCTCTCTCTCTCTCTCTCTCTCTCCCTCCCTCCCTCTCTTTTCTTCACCTTTTCTCCCCTCCCTTTATCCGTGTGCAGACCTGTCCTCGAAAGTACATTAGCGTTCAGGTTGAACTTTGAGCCAGCTCATCACAATCTCCACGTGTGTGTGTGTGTGTGTGTGTGTGTGTGTGTGTGTGTGTGTGTGTGTGTGTGTGTGTGGTGTGTATGTGTGGGGTGGGGTGGGGATTCAAGGAAACCCAATGCGAGTGTGCGTGGTTGCAGGAGTTTTGTGAACTGGAGTACGGAGAAAGGGGTTAGAAAGGTGCTGTGCATGATGATGCTTGTGGTGTGTGTGTGTGTGTGTGTGTGTGTGTGTGTGTGTGTGTGTGTGTGTGTGTGTGTGCGCGCGCGCACTGTGTACTTAGAAGCGCATTGCTTTATCAAGTGATGAAGATAGTGTTTCTGTTAGATAAGGGCAACATTGGGGAACCTCGAATGTTTAACCTCTTTGTTGAGAGTCTGTGTGTGTGTGTGTGTGTGTGTGTGTGTGTGTGTGTGTGTGTGTGTGTGTGTGTGTGTGTGTGTGTGTGCACGCTTGCGTCTGTGTGTGTGTGTGTGTGTGTATGTGTGTGTGTGTGTGTGTGTGTCTGTCTGTCTGTTTGCGCGCATGTGCTTAGGATACGTGGAAAGAGGACATCCTCTGATTTCTATCAGCTGAGCCTCCTGGCTGGTCGGTGCGGAACACTGCTGCTCTGTAAAGCCAGAGACAGGGACATGGATTAACCAGTGGCCCCTGTCCCGGCCTCCAGTCCCAGCCTCCAGTCCCAGCCCCCAGTCCCAGCCTCCTATCCCAGCCCCCAGTCCCAGCCGTCTATCCCAGCCCCCTGTCCCAGCCCCCTGTCCCAGCCCCCTGTCCCAGCCTCCAGTCCCAGCCTCCAGTCCCAGCCCTCTATCCTAGCCCTCTATCCCAGCCCTCTATCCCAGCCCCCTGTCCCAGCCTCCTGTCCCAGCCTCCAGGCAGCCTAGCAGTGGCTGGCTTACCTCTGGGGCTAACGTGGTGCTGGCCTGACACCAGGCCTGGCTTTGTGCTGCGCGGGCACATTGCTAACATTAGCGGCTCGTCTTTCGGAGGGCGGACGGGCCGATGATGTAACTCCTGGCGTGTGTGGGGCGGGCGCAGGTCCCCGTGGACGAGTGAAACCTTTTTAAACTATCGATCGGCCACCCCATCCCTCTGTCCCTCCACCCCTCCATCCTTCCATCCCCTCCATCCCCTCCATCCCTCCATCCCTGCTCATCATCTCTCTGTCACCAATCCATGGACCAATACCCCAGTGGCGGCTCCTCTTCCATTAGCCCCCCCCCCCCCTCTCTCTCTCTCTCTCTCTCTCTCTCCTCTCTCTCTCTCTCTCTCTCTCTCCCCGTCCCTTCATCCCTCCTTCTCCGTCTGCCTCTCTTCGTGTTATCCCCTCCCCTCTCCTTGGGCCTTGACTTTTGTTTCTCTCTCTCTTTCTCTGGGCAGTACGTTTTGTCCTGGCCTCCTCCCCTCACCTCTTTGTTTGGGGAGCTGTCTCAACAAGGTGTTTTTCCCTCTCCCTCTCTCCATCGCACCTAAAGCACTCTCTTCCGTGTAATTACGTTGTTGGAGTACTGAACTCAAAGCTCTGAGACGCGGTGCTCCAGCTTAGAGAGCCGACTCATAGGGAGAGACCCCAGCCCGTACTCTCTCTGCCTGGCCCGACCAGAGGTCTCACTGAGGTACAAAGGTTAACTATCCTAAGCAAGCAAGGAGACCTATCTGTGACTACCTCTATTGTTCTGAACGCATTCCTCGTGGCACGCTCAGCTTCCTCCAGGTGTGTGTCTGTGTGTGTGTGTGTGTGTGCGTGCGTGCGTGCGTGCGTGTGTGTGTTTGTGTGTGTGTGTGCGTGCGCTTGTCGGCCTGAGAGCAATTGAATAATGCATAGATCATTGGAAAGGTATTTATAGGAAAGCAACGCGATTAAACTTTAATGGCAAAAGCTGGCCATCAGTGGTGCACACACACACACACACACAGAGAGAGAGACATGGAGCTGCAAACAGGGCTACCTCATCACTTATTTCTGTGTGTTTGTCTTTACCAGTCTATTAGGGCGTGTTCCTGCCCTGCCCTTTAGAGCCCCCTCTGACCCCTACCTGACCTCTGTGGTGACCTCTCTAGTGACCCCAGCCAGCCAGGCCAGGTCCCAGGTCTCCCCTCTGCTAATCCCGTTAGGAGAGCTGACCCCCTCAACCAACTCATCCCGCTGCCGCCTGGCCAAGTCTCCAGGACATTTACTTTCTACATGTGTTTTTATCCTCTTTTTGGTATTCCTGCTGCTTCCTGCAGTTCATTCAGGCTTTCGGCTTTCAGTTGTTCCCCGTTGTTTCACTCCCTCCTTTTCCCTCTCTCCCTCCTCCTCTCTCCCTCCTCTCTCCCTCTCCTCTCTCTCTCTCTCTCTCCCTCCTCCTCTCTCCCTCCTCTCTCTCCCTCCTCCTCTCTCCCTCCTCCTCTCTCTCCCTCCTCTCTTTTTCGCTGTTAAAACCGATGCAGGATTTGAAGTTCCACAGCCCCATCCTCTCCGTTCATCCCAAATGTTTACATTCCTCCTTCCCCCCTGGTTGGTTCAGGGTGACATCATTGCTAAGCAGCTTGTCTGCCCCTGTGTGTGTGTGTGTGTGTGTGTGTGTGTGTGTGTGTGTGTGTGTGTGTGTGTGTGTGTGTGTGTGTGTGTGTGTGTGTGTGTGTGTGTGTGTGTGTGTGTGTGTGTGTGTGTGTGTGTGTGTGTGTGTGTGTGTGTGTGTGTGTGTGTGTGTGCGTGCGTGCACGCGCTTACGTAACGCAGCTCTGGGTCACAAAGTTTTATCTGAAGCCATTTTTAGCATGTGGGCGTGGCTCGGGCCATGTCACAACAGCCAGGCAAGGGGAGGGAGTGCATGCGCACAGACAGGCGGGCACACACACACACACACACACACACACACACACACACACACACACACACACCGCGTGCCTGAGCAGCTAGGTGATTGTTAGTTTGAGAAGGACTTGGAGCTCAGGAAAAAGAGAGCAGTGAGCTAGATCTCCCTTACTGGTCAGAGGGAAGGAGAGAGTGGGGGAGCAGGATTTAGGATGAGAGGAGAGGAGAGGAGAGGAGGAAACAATAAGGAGGAGGGGGGGGGGGGGGGGCTTAAAGGTGAGTTATGGCAGCAGGGCTTAAACAGGGACGGGAGGCAGAGGGCTAGGGGTACGACAGAGAATCAGACAGACAGAAATAGGACCCTGCCCTGCACCTGTGTACATTGTGCACGAGCCTGCAGGTTCCCTGAGTCAGGCTGGCCTCCTCACTCCTCGGCTCAACCACTGCTGTTCCACCTCCCACCTGAGCAGCGGTGTGTGTGTGTGTGTGTGTGTGTGTGTGTGTGTGTGTGTGTGTGTGTGTGTGTGTGTGTGTGTGTGTGTGTGTGTGTGTGTGTGTGTGTGTGTGTGTGTGTGTGTGTGTGTGTGGGTGGGTGGGTGGGTGGGTGGGTGGGTGGGTGGGTGGGTGGGTGTGTGTGTGGGGTACTGCCGAGGGCTGTGAGTGAATGACAGTGACTCAGACTGTCTGTGTGACAGTATGTTTGTCAGTGTGGGTGAATGCAGGATCTCAAGTCTGTGCTCCATTCCTCTGCCATATACTGTGTGTGTGAGAGAGGGAGGGAGGGGCTT